>RJWM01002120.1:0-136063 GCA_004363535.1 Dasyprocta punctata | reverse complement strand
AAGATGCTTGGCTGCTGGTTTTGAGGAGGGAGGATAAGGAAGAAATGTCAGGAATATAGCTCTAGAAACTAGAGAAGGCAGGAAACAGATTCTCTTCCAGAGCCGCCCAAGAGGTCATGATCCTGTAGAATCTTGATTTCAGCCCATGACACTGATTTCAGACTCCTGATGTTCAGAAGTGAACAAGAACAAAGGTGTGTTATGTTTAAGCCACTAAGTCTGTGGTAAGAAAACTAAGATAATCCCCGTGGAGAGAAATCTGGCAGTACCCCCCGCAACTGCACATATGCACTTAGTCTTTGACCAGTAATCTAGGAACCTATTCTACAGATATAACAACAGAAGTAATAAACACAATTATTTATCTTGGCAGTGTTTGTAAAGGCACAGATAAGATCAACTCAGAAGTGCAGCAATAGGGGAAACTAAATGAACGTGGTAAATCTAATGGAATGCCGATGTACAGAAGTGAGTAAGACTCTGGGTGTCATGGCATATATGTATATGCCTGTCATTCCAGCATGGAAGGAGGCTGAGACAGGAAGATCATAACTTCAAACCCAGAAAGAAAGAGTGACAGAGAGACACACAGAGAGATAGAGAGAGAATGAGGAATGTAGCTTACTGGTGGAGGGCCCCTGGGTTTGATCTCCAGTACCACAAAGTGCCTACTGATAAAAAGAAATCACTAAGATATACTTTTAATTAACATTTGAAAGGTGGTAAGCAGAGCCTACACTGAAAGCTATCATCTGTTTAGGCACAGGGCAGGCTACAAGAACAAGATGGAAATGAGATGCTTTTGACTAGTAGTTTCAATCTCCAAACTAAGGCAATTCATTTCCCATTTAGACAAGCAAAGCTAGATTTTTTAATGAATTAAGAAAAAATTTGCAACATGAACAATAGCCTATCAATATACTTAATATAATCATAAAGCATGTGGGCCAGAAACATGGAGGAAGCATTCCACCAAGTGAGCTAGGGAGAGCCTGCTGTGCATGCAGGAGAGGAAACACAGCTGATAGACAATAGGACTGAAGGTGACTCAGGTGCAGTCAGGAAGAATAAAGAACCACTGCAGTGACACACACCTGTAATCCCAGCAATCTGGAAGACTAAGGCAGGAAGATCTCAAATTCAAGCCCAGACTAGCCAAATCAGCAATTTAGTAAGACTATCTCAAAATAAAAAATAAAAAAAGGGCTGCAGTTGTAGGTAAATGTGAAGGTAATGAATTCATTCCTTAGTACCATCAAAAAAAATAAAAATTACAATAATGTCAGCTGTCAGGCCTGGGCAACTGTGTAGAAGAAAGTGCCATGAATCGACAGAAAGTAAGACAAAGAGATCTATGGACTTCATGTTTGCTAGTCTAAGGTCGTCATTATTCCCAGTTCATCCGGGTCACAGCCAGGATCTGCCCCCAGCACTGTCCTGCTCAGCGCCTCCCCATCGGCCACAAGAATCCCGGCAGCATGTGGTTAACACCACTCAAAGGAAATGCACAGTATTTCAACATCTCTGGTGGTAGATCACAAAGCAGTTGTTACATTCTACACAAATTAAGTAATGTGCTTAATTAGAGCACAATTTAAAAACTGAGTTTTCAAAGAATTCTCTTCAAACCTCACCTCTGTCCACAAGGCAGTTCCTCGTCCCAAAGACTCCTCTTGTTTCAGAGATGTGAGAAAAATGGAAATGTCAGACAATGACACTTTTTCCTAAGCAGGGAATTTGAAAACATTACTCAGTTTAAAATTATCAACTGAATAAAATAACATCCCTGGAAGCAAACAAGTACATTAGTTACAGCAGACTATCAGTAGCTAAATCCAATAAAAATACTCACCCACTGTTAAAATGAAGATCTCAATTGTAATCATTCATTATATAAAGTGAAATATTATTTTAAAATACATCTTCTTTTAAACTGAGGTGACTGTCTTAGAAGACAGTAATAGTCTTTGCAAAAAGATAATGTTCTATAAGAAGAAATTACTGCCATCAAAAAGCAAGTCTTATCCAAACAACAAAGATGACTTCCTAACTAAAGAAAACCACCGAGGACTTATGGCCTGCAGGCTGCCTGTCTTAAATTAAGTCTATGCTCTGTGTAGGGTCAAGAGCCTGCTCCCAGCCCGCTTGTAATGAAGTTCCACTGGAATATGGTTTTGCCTGTTTATTCATGAAACTGTTTGTTATGATTTAAATACAAGTGATCCCCAATGAAACAATATTCAGAGGTGATGAGCCGGGCGTGGTGGCGCATGCCTTTAATCCCAGCACTCGGGAGGCTGAGGTAGGTGGATTGTTGTGAGTTCGAGGCCGGCTTGGGCTACAACGTGAGCGCAAAGCTGGCCTGAGCTACATAGTGCGACCCTACCTCAAAAAACTAGGGCTGGGAGTTTGGCTCAGAAGCTTAAGCGCCAGTTTGGCAGGCGCAAGGCTGTGAGTTTGATCCCCGGTGCCGGAAAAAAAAAAATTAATAATCAGATGTGAGGACTAGAAAGGTGAATGGACCATGAGGACTCTAACTTCATTAAAGGAAGTACATTATAATTTGATGGCATTTGTTATGGCTTGTGTCTAGATGTTCCCCCTGAAGCCTCATGCATCACAGGGTTTTTTCAGAGGTGGCTGAATCTAGAGTGTGATTGGTTTGTAGTATTGATGCTGAGATCAAGGGTGGTGATAGCTGGATCGGTCTACTGTGTGGATTGGCACCACCCTAATCCCAGTAGACAGGATACAATATAAGCACAGAGAGAGGCTTGTCCCTGTGCTCTCTCTCCATTGTCGTTTTTGCTGTCTTCTGTTGCCATGAACTGTCGCTCCTCTACCATGTGCCACTATGCTTTGGAGCCAGATGGTAATGGACTGAAATCTCCCCAAACTGTGAGCTAAATAAACCTTTTCTCCTTTAACTTTGAGTGTTGGGTGTTTTGTTCTAGCAAGGAGGGAAAAGTAACTGAGACAGCATAACTGAGAGGTAATGGAAACCATAGGTGAGGCCCACTTGAAAGGAGTAAGTCACGGATGAGTGACCTTGGAGACTACATATCTGTTCCCAATTCCTTTCTCCCTGGGTTTCCTTTTTTTTTTTTTTTTTTTTTTGCTTCCTGGTCACTCATGAGGTGAGTAACTTTGTTCCAACACACCTTTCCATCATGATGTTGTCTCACGTCAGGCCTACAGTAATGGAGCCAGCTGACCATGGATTGAAGCCTCTGAAGTCATGAGCCTAAATAAACTTTTCCTTCTTTACATCATTTATGTCAGGTATTTTGTCCTTGCAACAGAAAGTTAACTAACACACAGTCTATGGTTGCTTTGCCCTCTAAAGAAAAAAATTCAGAAGCCGCACCACACAATGTCTGACCAGAAAAGCCTACACCAGTAGTGGCAAACCTATGGTATGTGTGGTATAGCCGGCAATATCAGTGAAAGCTCTAATGCCTAGACCATATTTACTATCCATACTTCAGTCTGCTGACCTCTGCTCTAGGCAAGAGTATTTGTTGGAGCTCTGAGTCTTGGAAGACAAGGGAAAACATGGTACAGACCAAGCATGATGGTAGAGACCAGGCAAAAATCACCCAGGACAGGCTAGCTGCAAGTTGTGACAGTGCATGTGAAATGCTGCTACAGGGAAAGTGCTAGAGACTCAGTGCCCAGGGTTCTGCAGCTACTGCCTTACCCCACAGTGCCATTCCTGACTCCAGGAAGAAGCAAGTGGTCCACATAAACCACATCCTTTCTGCACACCTGGCACAGAGTGGCCACACCTATCACTGAGAACACCACAAATCCTAAACCCAACTTCCCCAACAACAGTGTCCTAAGGGCCAACCTGACCTGCAGGCCCATCTGATGTTAGATCACAGGTCTGCTATTCAGTTTTACAACCTACTGGCCAAAACAAACTTGTAAATGAGAATATCAAAGATAAACTCACCACATCCACCAAATGCATCGCTGTTTGAAGAAGGAAGCACTGCGCTGCCCCTCTCAATAGAATCTGATGTGTGATCATAGTACACTGGATGACGTCCCTGACATCACAACACAGGAACACATTTCCATAGGCCCAGGGCAATTCTAATAACTTGTATTACTGACTTACAATATTTATAGCTTTAAGCAGGAAGTCACTGACAGCAGGGTTTCAAAGCCATTATTTTCTACCATGGCCTCTGACAGAGTTCGATTTTAATATGAAATGATCTCTTTTAAGAACAAGACTATGAACAGAGATACTTTTAGA
Source organism: Dasyprocta punctata (assembly GCA_004363535.1). Taxonomy (NCBI): domain Eukaryota; kingdom Metazoa; phylum Chordata; class Mammalia; order Rodentia; family Dasyproctidae; genus Dasyprocta; species Dasyprocta punctata. The sequence goes on along the minus strand of RJWM01002120.1, from coordinate 131,796 downwards.
GCAAGAATGTTACATGTTTTGAAATATTTTCTAATATTATTACCATTTGATATTTTACCTTCGATTTTCTACTTATCAATATAATTTTTAAAAAGTACTGGTCATAAAGTGGTCAGAACCCATTAGCATCTATCAGAGTACTTACTTAGTAACTCAAAATAAATTCAACTAAATGAATAAGAGCTTAATTCATTTTTTTCTTAAATAAGATTATATTAGGTAAAAGCATGCACCACTGATGAAAGCAGAGAGAAAAACAAACTATGCAGATAAAAAATCATGGCAGATAACCATATGCGACTATAGAAAAAATTTATTACCTGAGAGCAATAAGCCCTTCTAGACCCAGGGCCTTACATTTTGGGACATTTGCCAATGCCTTAGACAGGAACAAAATGGGAACAGCACACCAATGTCTATTCCTCATCTTCTGAAGAAACTTTAATAGGAAATTACCTGGAAGAAAAAGTTTTAAAATATTATCACTGTCAGTAAGCACACATAAAGATACTCAACATCATTAGTTTTAGAGAAATACAAGTCAAAACCCCCATGAGATACCACTTCACATCCACAATGAAGGCCACAATCAAAAGGACAACTACAAGTGTTGGGGAGGTGTTCCAGAAATTGGAACAATCACACACAGCTGATGGAAGTGTACAATGATGCAGTCACTAGAGAAAAATGCATGGTAGCTGCCCCCAAAATGAAAGAAAATTACTATATGACCCAGAAATTTCACTTCTAGGTACGTATCCAAGAGAATTGAAAACAGTTGGTCATATAGAAACTTTTCCATGAATGTTCATAGCATTATTCGTAACAATCAAAAGTGGAGACAATACAAATGCCTGCCAACTGATGAATGAATAAAATGTGGACTATTTACACAATGGAATATTATTTGGCCACAAAAAGGAAATATTAACACAGGCTAGAATATGAACTTTGAATACTGTGCTAAGAAGCTAGATCTAAAAGGTTACATATTGTGCAACTCCATGTATGTATGTGAAATGTTTTGGATATACAAATCTATGGAAACAAAAGAATTAGGAGATAAGGAGGTAAGAATATGGAGTGACTGTTCAGGGGTAAGGGGCTCTTTTTGGGGAAGATGAAACTATTTTGAAATCAGATACTGGTAATGGCTGTACAACTTTGTGAATGTATTAAACAACACTGAATCAAACTTTTTAAAAGGGTAGCTTTCATAGGATGTGAATTAAATCTCAATAACGCTGTTGTTAAAAAAAAGAACATTATTTCATTTCTATCTAGTACTGTGGAGATTCTGATAATCATGCAGCTGTAGTTTTGTTTGTTTGCTTGCTTTTTTTTTTTTTTAGTTTAAAGTTTTAACTGTTAGAACCCTTACTTCAGAACTGTTAAGGAAAAACCGAAGTGTTGACGCAGACCTTTCTCATGGGTCATTTCTTGCCTACCCCTGACTCATTAACGTGGCTGGCATAACATTGTATTCTCAGACACAAAAGGTTGGACGCCTCCTTCTGTCTCCTCTGCTAACATCTGGTTTGTCAAGGAACTTGGATCCCACAGCTAGTGATATGTGACTGCTTTCTCTCCTCATGTAGAATGACTTTAAGAAATTCTCAGAAGTTTCTAGGAGAGTATTACATGTATTTTGCACCTTTCAAAAAAACCAACGAAAAGGGAGAAACACTTAACATACATTCACTAGAAACTGGTGAGCAACCCTAACTTCACTTTCTTTTAGAGCTCAACAAATCCCTCCATGTGCCTAAGCCCTTATTCAGGACCTGCGGAGGATGACCAGAGGGCTACGCTTCCCCTCACACTCAGCTGACACACTCATCAAGTGTATGCTATTCCTGGCCCTGAGCCACAATCAGCCGGCACACAGATCCCTTGTCTCATTCCACGCTGTGGGTAGGGCATCCCACCACGGCCAACAAATCACAGAAGCCCAGAAACTTAAAACTCAAAAATAGCTCTAACTGTTGAACCATCTTCTCCATTAACTAAGTTTACTTTCAAAAGCAAGGAAAACAAAACAACTTTCTATAAGTTTAAAGTCATGATATACAGACTGTATTTTTCTTTCTTGACCTATCCAAAAGGACAAGTACCTATTACCACTGGTCATCTTTTCAACCTATTTGTAGATTAAATACAAATGGGAGAAATAGTTTATACACAGGGTGACTTTATCAATCACAAAAGCAGGAGCGGTAAAAGGGCTCAGAAAGCAGCAGAAGTCCCTTTGCTGCTCAGCAGGCAAAATCACACTGTCTCTGTGCTCTGCTCCTAAAGTCATTTCATAGGAAACAATGGCAAACTCCCAATCTGGGGGGCTTCTGTATTTGTTTTTCTAGTCTAAGGCAGCATGTAAAAGGACTGCAACATGGACATTCAGTTTACACTCTTTTCTAAAACCTTTCTCTTCCTTTGTTCAACCTAGTTTCCCAGTTCTTTTTTTTTTTTTTTTTTTTTTGTGCGGTACTGGGGATTGAACTCACAACCTCGCACCTGCCAGACAGGCGCTTAAGCCACTGAGCCAAACTCCCAGCCCTGGTTTTTTTTGAGGCAGGGTCGCACTGTGTAGCTCAGGTCGGCCTTGCGCTCGAGTTGTAGCCCAGGCCGGCCTTGAACTCACAAGGCTCCGCCTACCTCAGCCTCCCGAGTGCTGGGATTAAAGGCGTGCGCCACCACGCCCGGCTAGTTTCCCAGTTCTTAAAGAGCAGACAATTAGAGCCAATGGCCAGAGGCAGGTCCTCTACCACCACGGCAATGGCACGGGCCAGTGCAAAGCCCGCTCATGATGGACATTTGCATGATTCAGACAATATGGGCAGGTCCTGGGAAACGCTGACTTTAACAGTCACACAACAGAGCTAACACCAATATGCAAAAAGTTTTAAAAAGTATTAAAAGAGAAAAACTCTCACTGACACGTACTCTTTATTTCCTCTGGAAGAAGAGAAACATAAGTGACTAAAAACTTCTGTAATTTTAATCCCAAAGGAGAATCACTTCCTATAAGCTGGCCTGTGGACCTATGGACAACAAAGAGAGAAAAACAAATAGTTAAGATCTATTTACAAAACAGTATACTATACTAAAACTAGTCTAAATAGACTACTGCCCCAAAGCCTTTCAGCAATCTTCTTTTTCTAAATCTGCATTTTATTTTCCAGGAAAATTCTGAGAATCTTTCTGGTTACAGAAATGTCAACACTTTCTAGGAAAATGAACGTGAGTCACAACCTCCTTTCCCTTTTCTGACACTTCCCTTCAGTGTTACACCCAAATGAATCTTGCTAAATACAGTGGTACCTTGGTTCATGAACTTAATTTTTTGATGATTCCACAAACCAAACTTGACTAGACCCAAATCAAATTTCCCCGTAAGGTCAACATTGAACTTAACCACTGAATTTTATTCAGTTCTCACCCAATTTGGTGATTAGAATTGTGAAAAGAATTAAGTTCATGAACCAAGGTACTACTGTAGTATCATTTTTAAAAATTGCATAAAATAGTAATTTTGAATTATATTTTATTGTTTCCAATTTATAATTCATTAATGTTACAATTTAGGCCTAAAGTAAAACAAATAACATCCACAATCAAGACATATATCAGTAGTAAATTACTTGTACAAGAGTGTTTTATTATTAACATCTACTAAAGTCATGTTTTTCTCCTCTGTGCTTTTGCCAGGAGCATTATCTGCTAACTGAACAGGAGTGTGCTGGGAAACTACAGCACCCCATGATAAACGTGTGTCAACTCTTCAAATTGGCACAGGCATTAAACATTTTAAAATAAGATAGTGGTGGTGATTGGGCGAGGGTCCTATTTAGAAGCATTCCAAAGACAAGACTTAAGGCTATAAAGTTAATCAGTAGTAGAGGCCGGGCATGGTGTTGCAGGCCTATAAACCCAGCACTCAGGAGGCTAAAGCAGGAGGATCTGTGAGTAGCCTGGACTACATAGTGAGACTCTGTCTCAAAAACAAACAAACACCCAACCTAAAAATCAAAACAATAGTACAGAGATGGTATAATTTCAAGAGAAGGAGAAATTTTAAAATATAATTTAAGAATATAGGTAATTCCTATAAAGAAGAGGCTAAGGCACAATACTGACAATCTCTGTTCGTTGCTACCTTTAGATAAAAGCAACAAGTAAGGAGACATCTTAGAATCCTGGCAATTACTGTCAGATATGGAAAAGTTAGAATGAGCACAGCACGACTGGACTAAAACTGGATAGACTGTGTAAATCCATGGCGGGATGAATATGCATAAATGAGTGGATAGATAAATGTGTGCATGGGTGGGTGGACAGATACTTGAGACAGCTATAGATGGGTAAGTTTGGTTGGCAGACAGATCTAAGAAAGTGATGTATTACCCCCCACCACATACATGCAAATGAAAGCAGCAATAATTAGGCAAACACAGTAAAACATTAACATTTGGGGAATAAGGATAAAAGATAACTGGGAATTCCTAGGACTTTTCTATAAGTGCTTTTAAAGTCAAAAGAAAAAGGGAAAAAAGCTCAAATCGTTGGTTAACCATAGTCACTACAACTTCACAAGGATAAAAAGCAGGCATAGTGGGAACAAAGTGGGCTATGTAAGGTACAGTTTCCAAAGCCTGGGAATGGAGGAGTGTGAGGTAGGAAAAGAAACAAGAAAGGAGGAACCTAGGATACAAACAATAGAAGACAAAAAAACGTAAGAGGCACTCCATAATTTTTCTAAAACATTAACTTAATGTTAGGCAACACAGATTATCTACCAAATATGTTGAACTATCTGATCACGCTTGGTAACACCAAATTTAAGTATCAAATGTACAATACTTCATTACTGCTAAACAACAGAATATCTAAAATGCACTGATAAAATTAGCTAAAACAAACAAACAAAAAAACACGACAGAATGTCTATTTACCTGCTATACAATGAGCTCTCTGAAAGTGCATCCATTAACGGTCCGATAATAAACTAAAACAAAACAAAACAAAACAAAACAAAAAAAACCGTAATTGATAGGAAGTTGTAACTGCACATCTACACAAGGAGGCCAAAGGCTGCAGCAACAAAGCTGGCCCTTTCTGCTGCAGGTTAACTCTGCAAGGGTCCTATGTGTACCTTAACTCCATCAGAATAGTGCTAAAATTTTCCTACCTGTTAAAAATCTAAGGCATACTAACAAAAGAGCTCATGTTGTAGGCCAAGAAAGAAGGAAAGAATCCAAAGAAGCATATGTTGGGAAACAATGGCAGTATCAGGAAAAACAGAATACTTGAGACTTAAACCCCTGTGCCTTGAAGATAAAGGGGGGAATTTATATTCCAAAAACATGACTAGACACTGGTCAAAAACATGACGCACAGAAAGGAGAAGGTAATGTAGAGAAATGATGTATGTCAAATACAATAGCATATGCTCAATTAGAAAATGGATGTTACCTCTAAATAGAAGGTGGATAGCCCAACATAAGGAAGTGGTCTTAGGAAACACTGTACTGTGACACTAGCTGTAATTCTCCTCGTCTTTTGGCTCTGAAAGGCTTCTGACAAGTGGAAGCACAAATTCTAACAGAGCTCAGGCAGTGAGCTGTCCAACAGGAGATGACAGTGCTGCACTGACTCAGCTGTATCCCATGACTCAGAGCTGTGTGCCGGTGTCACCTGAAAGCTTTGATGTTACTTTTCACAATGTAGACCAGTGATAGCAAACCTTTTAGAGCTTTTGATGATACAAAGAGCCTGCTGTGGCACGTGTGCCATAGGTTTGCCACCATTGAGGTCTGGAAGACTGATGGTAGAGAACTACTTCTCTATCATGGATGCCAAAAGTTCCTCCATTCAGCTTGTGAAAATGACAGTCTTTTCCAAAAGGAATAGGTATGTTTAGAGAGATAACAGTATTCTAGTGTGCTTAATTGGAAGATCACATAAGATACAACAAATGTCTACTTCTTTTGACAAAGGGATGGAGGAAAGGGAGCAAGAAAGGGGCTGTCATCACCTCAGAAAATTCCACTGAAAATGGAACAGCCGTTGTTTCATACAGCTCCAAAAAATGGATGATGCCTTCTTTGGTTAGGATTTTATTCTCACTTTCAAACATTCTTTTATAAATACACAAATGCCAGGAGGGGTGAAAGAGCCAACAGCCTATGGAAATAAAGATGAAATGTTGACATCGGATTTATGTCTCTCCACAGAGATTACATAGCCACAAGTAAGTATGTGCATCAACACTAAACTTCACTAGAACATTACAAAAGACAGTTTGTTTTTAATCACATCCTAGGGTATTCACCCAATGATCAAAATAATTTCAGTATTAAGTACTCTATGTTTAGACAGTTTCATTTAGAAGGACAGCAGAATAATAAAGCATGGCTACAGTCCACAAAAATTACATGTTACCTCATGCATGTAGATAGGAACTTTAGATCTGGGGTAGTTTCAATCAAGTCTTGCCATCTTACTTCAGTACATTTTGCATAGGGAAATCTGAAATCATCATCCCTCTGCTTTAACACCCTAAATGACTTCCCACCACTCTCAGAATAAAATCTAAAGCAGCTGTGGACTGACCCTGGCTCCCACTCCCACCCTGTCCCCTCTTCTACACTCACTTCCTGCAGCTCCTCTGGTCCTCTGCCTGGCCAAGCTACTCCCATCTGGGGCTTGTGCCGCTTCCTTGATCTGAGCTCAGATGTCACCCAAGACAGCCCCTTCCTCACCACCCCCATGCTGTCTGCCCCATCCTAGCCCCTTATCTGTCCCCTTCACAGAGCTACACAACTTCTAAGCAAAACTACATTTTCCATGGAAAACAGACAAATACCAAGTGTAAAAAATATTGCAACTATCTTACCACTTTACCCCCAGTGCTTAGCATACACTGGGTTCTAATATCTACTAAGTAAATACATAAACAAATAAGCAAATAAAATAGGGGATGTATACTCCTTAGAGATATTTTTCTGACTCTTGAAATATCCTTTAATTCTATTACAAAAATATTCACCATTTTTAACTCATGACAATCTATAAAAAAATTGGTCTATTATTTGTAACTTACACCAATATGCCTGTTCAATTCTTTAGCAATGGTGATTTTTCAAAAATTGTCTCTATTTCACTTGCCAAGTGCTGTGGGCAAAATGTGGTAATAAGAGCATGATTTTAATAGTAAGTGCATTAAGTGAAGTCATAATAGTATTCAATTAAATGGTAGCCCCAGGTGGGACCATACATGCTTATGGTCTGTGAAAAATCCCAGTGCATCAGAAAACAGCTTTCAGCAGTAAGCTGAATAAAGCTCAATTCCTAAGGGTCAAGCTATTAAAGTAGCAATTATCCAGAGTAGGCATTAAAGTCCATTTACCTAGGTTAATCCTCACATGTCAACACAGTAATTTACCATTCCTGAGTACAAAACATGGCTGGCCTGCATTTCACTGCTTCACTGATCTAAACTTAATGTCACAACAATTTTGGGAAACGTCAGCTTCACATTTCTCCTAGGAAACTGTCAAAATACAATAGTGATCAAGATCTTTAAAAACATCTTTATATTGGAGGCTGGGGCAGGAGGATTGCAAGTTCAAGCCCAGCCTTGACAACTTAGCAAGTTAACAAGACCTTGTCTTGAAAAGCGCAAAAAGGACTGGGGATACAGCACAGTATATGAAGGCCCTGGGTTCAATCCCCGGTTTAATCAATGAATCAATCAATCACATATTTAAAATCAAACCCTGGAATTTCCTCTTTCTAAGTAGTCCAAGATAAGTAACAGTATCAGAACCCCTCCCCTCCAAAGGCCCCCAAATGATACATGTACATTTCTATATAAAAATAACAATAAATAAGAATAGAAAGCAGTTAAAGTATATATTCATACCACAGGACTATTTTTAAAAATACAGCACATACCATTATGTAAAGTACTACAGAAGGGCCCTTATCTTTCAAGGATACAGAGTGACATATTTATAAATGAAAACGACATGATGTCTGGTGGCTGGGAATGAGCGGGAAAGGCTGCACATGACAAGAAGAGACAAGGCTGGCCACAGTGGACTGCTGCTAACTGGGTAATGGGTTTATCACACTTGTATGTATGGATCACCCTCTGTAAATTTTTCATAGTCAAGAATTTTTAAAATTATTCACATCTCTAAATTATAGAAAACTCAGCAATCATTTAAAGTTATGTCTTTGAACACTGTCAAGGATATGGATGAAGAGTATCATATATGGGCACACTGCTAAGAGCAAGGCGACTGGGCAGTGCCCCCAGAAGAGATCTCTAAGCTGCTAGCAGCAAATATCAACGGGTGGCAGCACCAGGTGATTCATATTGTCTTTCTTATACTTTAATCATGTTTCCAAATACTCTACAATAAGCAAGGATGATATAAAACCAAGGCGGAAACTATAAATGTTATTTTGGAAAAAGCAAAAAGAAAGTAATCATTACCATTTTCCTCTGACACTGCATATTCAAACAGATTGTTTAGCTTTGGTAAGACTGGCTTTATAACATGTATCTAAAAATAAGAGCAAAAAATCATATGAAATGAAAATGCACCTTTAAAAACATAAGGGAATGTTCATCTATTTATATAATAGCAGCCCTTTCACTTTTAAAATAAGCATAAGGAGGCTGATTTTTCTAGGTTTTGAATCATGGCATGATTCAGGCATGTAGAACTGAGAACGGCAAAGCTAATGAACACAACCATGAACACAATAACGGCAATGCACATGTTTACATGGTGAGGTAATGCAATCCAACATTATTTCATGTAATACTCAACTGACCTGGGAGACACGCAGGGCTGACAAAACTGATATATTTAAAAATGAAAAAATACAGAAGCATTTTCTCCAGTCACTTAAGCTGTTCAACGTCACATATTTATAAGCTGAGAATATTCAGAGCTCGTTCTTCGTGCCACTTAGACCAGGATGGATGCACCTTTGCTAGAGTTTAATTTGGATATCCTCCAAAATATATGGAACTCTGTGTCTCTAAAATAAATAATGGAGGTCTTATGGACCTTCTCACCAAAGAAGCTCTAGAAATTGAATATTTCAATTTATAAACGCTTTTTATTCTTCATTCTACATCAGTGCTTTTGGCACCTGGGTAATTTCCCTACTCCAGCTCACCATGTTTGCTGTACACAAGGGTTGACACCTCATACAGGCCCCGCCAGTGGCTGACCCCAAAGTGGCCTACAAGCTACAGGTGGGGATCTACCTCAGAAAAATGCAAAGGTACCATAGAGGACTCTTCATATAACTCAGATGCTCAAGCTCTAACACAGGCCTGCCCAATCAAAAAGTAGGGAGATGAACCTAGCAATTTAGACTTTATAATGAGATGATTCTAAAAAATGCTAAAGTCTGAGAATGCCAAGGGAAAATCAAAAAGACTCAATTTTTGGAATTACCATTTGAGTTGACCGAAAGGATTAATTTCCTGAAATAATTCACATTCTATTTTAAATAGTATTTGTGCCAGGAACAAAGGATATTTGGATCCTATCATGCTGTGTCTAAGTTGGCCTTTTTTGCATTGCTTTTAATGAATGTTTGAAAAAGGGAAAAATTCAGTCTATTACAGGATTTGCTGAAACTTGATAAAACTTACCTGATTTCCTTCAAGCGTTTCCATAATTAAAATATAATTTTCCCAAAATTTTAGAAGCTCATCTTTTTTCTTCTCCAACCACCAAAACAGACTTGGGCCTACTATGATGTAAAAAAAGAAAATTAGTTCTTTTTTCAAATTTCATAATTTTCTTCATAATTTTTGGCAAGATGATGCCTTTATTACCAAAAGTTGCATTCTTTAGTATGTAGGATGTCCTGTGTCACAGCCTAGATTGCAATCCCACAAAGAGAGGTTTTTTCTTTTTTAATTAAGATTACTGTTGTGAACTTCTGGGTAAAAATGACAGATTTCATATATAAGCTGCATTTTCCATAAAACTCTAACAGTACAGGATTTTGAAAAGCAAAATCTCAGAAGAATGGAAAAAATGCAGGAGGAGACAACAACAATAAAATTTGAAATTTAAAAATAAAATGAAAACCAAGGTGATTCAAAAAAAATTTTAAGTTAACATAAGGAAAGCTATGAAATAATTCAATTTGCATTTCAAAATTTCCCAAGCCTAGGAACTTGGTAGCAAAAGTCACTTATAAAGGTGACTAAACTGGAGGACTTGCCCAAGGATTATTTAAGAACAGGATGCTATCTAAGAGGTGACATTCTAAGAATAAACATGACTTGCTGAGAACTAAAATTTGATGGCAAAGATAAGAAACTCATAAGGCTGGGAATAAAAGAAATCACCCAGAGAGTACAGAAAAATCCTTAGGAGAGAAAAGATGCTATTATATAAACCAGTCTAGGAGATTCGATACCCAAAAATAGAGCAGAAATTGGAAGGGAAACAAGGAAAACATCAACACAATAACTCAAAAAAAATTCCCAGAACCAAAGAACATAATCTTCAGCCTAAATAGGCACAATTGGCAAGTGCCCAGCACAAGGATGAAAACCAACCTGCAAAAATCTGAAATTTCAGAAGAAGCTGGGGCCATAGATCTGAGTCTCCAAGGAGAAGGCACAGACTAGACTTAATGAAATGGAATCCAGAATCAATTTACACTTCTCAATAGCAAAAATGATAGAGAGAAACAAATGGCACATAAAGAAACAGGATCCAGAATCGACTGGCACTTTTTCACAGCAGCAATGGAAACTTTTTTCTTTCAAGTTGGTAAGTCAAGGACTTTAAAATTTTTGTTTCTTTTATTTGTTTATTTATTTTCATACTGGGAATCAAACTCGGGACCTTGTGCTTGCCAGGCAGGTGTTTGTGCCTACATCCTCAGCTGGCCTTTAAAATTTTTGATGGCAACATTTTCCAAGCTAGAAATCTGCTCCAGATCAAGCCATCAATCAAAAGTGAAATGAATATGTTTAGACACATACAGTCATGGCTTCAACTGCAAACACAGAAAACGCTAAGAGACCATTACTACCTCAAAGACTGAAGGTTGGATAATCCACTAAATCCTAAAGTCTGAGGGAGCCAGGTTGAGGGGCTTTCCAAAGGCCAAAAAGTCTCTCCAAGAACAGAAAGGACTTGCAAACTGTTCCACCTCCAGCTGCACAGAGAGAAAGAGGCAGCAACCAAAATAAAGAGTTTTAGAAAAATGGCATTTTAATGAGTTTTTAAAGGCCAAAAGATGAAACAGAAAGTAAAGTCAAACCTACCTATCAATCATGTAAATAACCACAATCATGTTAAAGGACATAATGGAAAAAGTAAACAACATGCATAAACTCACAAATGGACAGGGATTTTCAGAAGATGTAAATTATTTCTTTAAAAGTTCAATGAAAATGTTGGACATAAAAACATGTCAGACACAAAGGCTCTTTTGACAGAATTATCACACATACAGCCTTTAAAAGTTTTCACCTCAAGCCAGGCATGGTGCTGCACATGTGTAATCCCAGCACTCGGGAGGCTGAGGCAGGAGAATCGCACCGAGTTCAAGGCCAGCCTGGGATACACAGCAACACCCTGTCTCAAAATACACACACACACACACACACACACACACACACGAGCTTTCAATCTTAGGAAACTACTGGAGGAAGAATGCACTAGGCAGGTGAGTAAAGATCTGAACTACAGGAAATGGAGCTCCAGGACAGGACCCAGGAGAAGGGAATCTGATAACAGATCTATGGGTATCAGAAGCAAGTAAACCGGCTCTAGAAAAAACTTCTTTAGAAACACAAAGTATTTGATGGTCTGATTTTGTAAAGGAAAGATTTAGACAACTGGTCGAGAATTTAGGGCTGAATTAGTAATTAGTATGGACAGAACCAAACAAACTTTAAAATAAACAGTGACTATCGATTTCTATACACATCACCTATGATAACATTTAAAAAGTAATGTGGTTAAGTTGAACATACCTGTAGCTAAAAGATTAACTACGGCAATGGATTTATGACATAACTAAGATATCTTCTTTCAAAACATTAGAATACCAAAATAATTCAGTTGAAACTAGTAAAAATGTTTTCTTTTCGCTAGTATGCTTAGCTGGCATTAGTAAATCCTGCTCATGAGAACTACCAAGGAAAATCTCAAAAGAATGATGGTTCACTCTAACTCACTGCAACGTATTTACCCGAGTATAATTTTTGTTTCAGTTGGTGGATGTCATTCTCCACTCCCTAGCGGCTCGACCACAAAACTGTGAATTTGGGTCTGTAAAATCCTACATGGATTCGATCACCTATTGTATCCAGCCCTGGGTCTGACTGTTCCCAGCTACCAAGACTTTCTGTCACTGCATAGGTCACCGTCCAGAAGGGGTTCCCAAGGCTGTCGGTCTTTAGGGATGCCATCTGGAATGGCCAAATTTCGCAACGACTGCCTGGGAAACTACCAAGGAGCTAGTTTTCACAAGTCAGTAGGGTCAGGCAGGGCCCCAGGCAAGTACCAGTTCCTTCTTGGGGGCCGCAGGTGAAGCCGTCGCCCCGTTCCGCCGACACCTCCACTGCCCTCTGCAGCAAGTAGCGCGCGCGCTTGCGCGTCAGGGCGTCTTCCGCACAGCCCAGCCCCGCCTGCACAGTCCTCCAAAAGCGTCCGCAGCGCCGTGCGTCTGGACCAGCGTCGCACGCGCCCGACTCGGGCAGTAGTTTCTCTGCCAGTGCGCTGAGCAGCCGCAACTCCGGCCCGACACGGTCAGGCCCAGACGGCGCCCCTGAGGACGCTAGCGCGCCCCAAACGGCCCTCAGCGCCGAGCCGCCGCCCTGGCCCAGCGCTGTCACCAGCGCCGCCGCGCCCTCAGCGCGTCCTGGCCCGTCGGCGTCCAGCGCCAGAGTCATGGCAGCCTGCACCACGCGCTCCAGCAGTGCGCTGTCCTCATGGGGGCGCAGGCAGGGCGCGACAGCAGCCAGTATCTCCAGGGCCGTCTCGGCGCCCGGCATGCGCCCGGCCCGCAGCTCCCGCAGCGCGTCCTCGGCCAGCGCAGCGGCCAGCGGCGGGGAGCCTGCGAGCCGGGCGCACGACCGCAGGGCTGCGGCCGCCGCCCGCAGCACCCGTCGCCGGGACCGCGGGGGACCAAGGTCGGGACCGCCCGGGCGGCCGTGCAGCAGGGGTACCAAGTACCCGGCGGCCAGCTCGCGCGCCGCCTCCGGGAGCGCGCCCTGGCCCGCGCCCGCGCCCTCGAGTCGCTGAAGGAGGAAGTGCAGCGTCTCCACGCGCTCCGCCGATACCTCCCCTCGGCACAGACCCCCAAGCAGGACCCGAGGGTCCCGGCTCTGCGCAAGCAGCGCCTCAGCCAGCACCCACTCCATCAGACCCCAGAGTACGGAGAAAGGCGCCGGCGTGCGCGTTCACCGGCCGAGCCGCGGAGGGCGTGCGCGTGCGTGTATCCGCGGAGCCCGGCGCGTGCGCGGGGAGGGGCCTCTTTGCTGGGCCCCTTCCACCAGTAAGGCCTAGAACTACCTGGCCCTTAGTGCATTTTGGGAGGAGGGAGGCTGTTGTTAAAAGTAAATGTAGTGTTTTCGGCAACTCTGTCGATTCCTGATTGGAGGTTCGCCTGCCGTAAAGCAGCCAAAGGTTTCTGTGAGTGTAAGTGGGACCCTTGCAGGTTAGGTGTGCATCACAGTCACCCAGGGCTCTTTTCAAAAGGCCGCATGCTGGATGCCACACACAGACACTGACACGGCTGATTCCGAAGTGGATTCTGGACATCTGCGTTAAAAATAACGAGGACACAAGGATGATTTAGGCCAGGGGGAGCAGTGCTATGCGTATGTGTTAGGACGAGCATAGCACTGCAAAATGCCCACGCCACCTCTCACAGGTCAGTGCCCCTGCTCCCAAGTGCCCCTACAAATTCTCCCTCCCACGTGCATTCTCAAAACTGGTTCCCGTGTAGGTATTTGTATTTCTGACAGCATCTAAAACTAAATATAGAAGTAGAAACCTCGCGTGAGCTACATGTTGCTGCTTTGGTTTGGCTTTCACTCCTCCATTAATTGAGTCAGTGAAGCCGGGCGTGGTGGCGCACGCCTTTAATCCCAGCACTCGGGAGGCTGAGGTAGGTGGAGCGTTGTGAGTTCGAGGCCCACTTGGGCTACAACGCGAGCACAAGGCTGGCCTGAGCTACATAGTGTGACCCTGCCTCAAAAAAAACCAGGGCTGGGAGTTTGGCTCAGTGGCTGAAGCACCTGCCCTGGCAGGTGCGAGGTTGTAAATTCAATCCCTGGTGTCCCAAAAAAAAAAAAAAATTGAGTCAGTGGTGTGGGTTTTCTTTGCCTTGTAACTGTTAAGAGGAGACACAATCCCACCTTTGAAGAGCTTGATATGTAATAAACATGATGGTTAAAGTAAAAATAAAATTATTTAAATTTAAAGTTATCTAATAGTACATTTGCAAGACATTCTCCCTGCATTATTCTCTTTTCTGACAAGAACTCATAAATGGTTCTATTTTAAATCCTCTAAGGATGTTAGCAAATATCAGTTGCCTTCAACATATAATATGCCAAAAATATCATTTCCTTCAACATATATTAAACACAAGTGGGTGAAGATTGGAGCAGACACTTAACAAATATATATAAATTGTAAACATGTCCAAAGATGTCCAACATTAATCACCAGAGAAATGCAAATTAAACCCACAATGTGATACCACTTTGAACTCCTGAGATGGCTAAAATTTTTGAAAAACAATACCAAATGGCAATGATCAAGGATGTAAAAAACAGGAATCCTCATACATTACCTGTGGACATGTACAATTGTTTCTTAGTAAGTTAAAATCAACCTAATGATTTAGAAAAGGGTACCCTGAGGTACTTGCTCAAAATAGTGAAAACATAAGCTAACTAGTCTTATAGAAGATAGTTGTTGGCAACATTAGCCACTATAGCTAAAAGCTTGTAAATAACTTAATGTCCACAGGTGAATAAAAGGATAAACAAATTATGATTTATATAATAATGCTATCAACAGTAAAACAAACTGGATTTCCAATCCATGGAACAACATGGATATGTTTCAAAAATATTCTGTTGAACAAAAGAAGCCAGGCAAATTTTATATCCTCATGATTCCATTTATATAAAACTTGAGAATAGACAAGCATAATCTGTAAGGTAGAATGAACAATAGTTGCTATAGGGAGTGGAGATTGACTGGAACCAGGCTGGGGGGAAACTTTTGGGGTCAGAATATTTTATCTTGAGCAGGACTTTGATTACAGTTTCATATTTTTCAAAGCTCCTTGAATTGAACTCTCAGATTTAGGCACTTCATTCTGTTTAAATTTTACCCAAAATTTAGAAAATGAGATATAAAAAGAAAGCAGTTGTATTGGGTAATATACTATGTACCCCCAAGTTCTCATATACGTTTGATGGGACTGAGTCTGGCATGGGGATTGGCAATGTGAGTGCTGCACCCACCCAGGGGTGGAGCCAACATACAGTGTAAATGAGGCGGGTCTTCCTCTTGTTCGCTTCCTCTCTCTCTTGCCAGCACACCTTGCGGTTGTGGTTGTGGCTGCCATAAACGGCAGCCCTGCCATGCCATGCTGCCTTGGAGCCAACTAAGTGTGGTTTGAAACTCCCGAGAAACTGTAAGAAATAAACCTTTCCTTCCCTAATTTTGGGTGTCAGGTATTTTGTCTCGGCAACGAGCGAAAAGTAACTAAGACAGCAGTACATTGGTCTGTGTGTTTGTTCCCTATTGCCTGTAGAATAAAACCCCATGCAGAGCATGAACAGGAGGCTTACTGGAGCCTCACAATCTGATTCTCCTGTGTCCCAGCTCATGACCCTCCCCTCCCACCTTGTGTTTATACTTTCTCCTCTTGGAGAATAATTCCCACATCCACCACCTTTCTGACTCAACAATATGGGCTGTGGTCTAATTGCTAAAGCTGGCCTGTGTAGTCCTTATTTAACTTCACTCTGCTGAGTACTTCCTTTGTCTTGAACCCTTTCTCCCTCTGGCTTCCCTAGCTGTTCCATCTCCACCTGTGGTAGAACCCTCCTTCTCTTCTTAATCTGTTCATGTTAATGTTTGTGAAGTTATATCTTCAGATCTCTGTTCTCACTATAAATTTCCTCTAATTAGCTTTGTTAAAACTATAGTTTTTGACTTAGTAGCATTGATATGCAAACAATGAAAACACTCTGTATTTATACCGCAGCCCATGTTTGTCTCCTGAGACCCATCTGCAGGTAATACCTTCAAATTCATCTACACAACTACCTGTTGGACATCTCCACTTTCACAATCTAAACTAATTGTCCTCACTCCCTCCATCCTTTCTACCATTATAATTGCTCCCCACTAGTTCTCCACAGCAATTCCCTGTTTGGGGGAAAGGCTGTCATTTCCAAATCTAATACCTGGGAGAATAGACTTCCCATCCTCTTCTTTGCCCTTCACTGTTGCTCTTCTCATTTATCTGTGCAACTTTCCAAATCTTTCTCTTAGTGGCTCCTCTTTTCTGTCCTCCGTTAGTGTGTTAATTTTAACTCTTCACCATTTCTTGCTAATGGTAATAGCCCTCTCCCTGACTTACATTCCACTGTAATGCATACTCCATATTGCTACCAGGATGATTTTTCTAAAATTAAACCAGAAAATGGGAGAACTTTCGAAAGACAAAGAAAAGTGAGAGCATATGACATGTTTTGAGCACTTTAAAAATAAGTGTAGGGATTTTGTTGAGAGGGTAAACCCAGAGAAGTAGACAGGAGTCTCCCACAAGACATCTTGATAGAAATTCAAGCAGCATAGGAAGTCAATGGTTTAGCTTTAGGAGGATCACTTTGTCCATTTGGCTACATGTAGGCTCTCTGTTCCCTGAGTGTCTGGCACATAGTAGGCACTTAGTGAATCATTGTTCCAGGAATGAATGAATTAATTAATGTGTATGGGTTTTTTTTGACAGCTTATGAGCTCTTTAAAAATTGGGATTATGATGAGCCGGGCGTGGTGGCGCACGCCTTTAATCCCAGCACTCGGGAGGCTGAGGTAGGAGGAGCGTTGTGAGTTCGAGGCTGGCTTGGGCTACAACACGAGCGCAAGGCCGGCCTGAGCTACATAGTGCGACCCTGCCTCAAAAAACCAGGGCCGGGAGTTTGGCTCAGTGGCTTAAGCACCTGCCCTGGCAGGCGCGAGGTTGTGAGTTCAATCCCCAGTACCACAAAAAAAAAAAAAAAAAAAAAAAAAAAAAAAAAAAAAATTGGAATTACCTGGGGGTTTAGCTCAGCAACACAAGCGCCTGCCTGGCAAGAACAAGGTCATGAGTTCGATCCCAGTATAAAAAAAAAAAGAATTGGGATTGTGCTTTGACTGATTTTGTATTCTAAACACCAAACATAGGACCAGAAGTATACTACTACTCAATTAGTACTTGAAACTGGATGAGTAAAAATTTGATATTTTATAGTGATAATATCTTATGTTGGTCACCTGAAGAATTTCCAGTGACATATTGCCCATGAAGCATGAGCATCTGTGAGCTGAAATTCTGTGTGTCCAGTTCCACAGAAAACAATATACCACTTTGATAAGTGGAGAGGAACTAGTGTAAGAACAGATAGACCTCTTTCTTCATCCTCTCAGAGATGAAGGTTTGCACAGGAAGTGATGTGCAAAGAGCATTTGGAATAGTTTGCTTTTCCTACTGTTACAGTGTGGACGGATGGCCCCCACTTAAGCATCAAGTAATCATGGATCAGGCTGAGTCTAGTGCTATTGATTGGTTTGTTGCCTAGTGCTGGGATTGGCGATGTGAGTGCTGCACCCACCCAGGGGTAAGGGCGAGGAGGAAGGCATGTCTTCCCTCTCTTTCAGGTTTGGACCTTGCTGTTTTGAGGCTGCCATGAATGGCTGCCCTGCCAAGCCACGCTGCCTTGAAGTCAACTGAGTAGGGACTGAAACCCCCAAGAACTGTAAGAAATAAACCTTTCCTTCCCTAATTTTGGGTGTCAGGTATACTGTTTCAGCAATGAGAAAAAAGTAACCAAGACACCTACTCCCTACCATTTTTCTGCTTCATATGTAATTGAGTGGTAACCATGAGTAGCTATTATTTTTGACATAAAAAAAAAAAAGATGCTAGGACAAGAGTCAGAGTTTCACCTCCCTTCTGTACTGTAGCTACCTTGCTATAGCCCAGGTGTCCCTTGTACCTGAAGTTGGCCTCACCATCTGTTTTCTCCAGCAATAAGTAGGTACAATTTATTGTTTTTGCAGCACTAGGGATAGAACCTAGGACCTCACAAATGCTAGGCAAGTACTCTACCACTGAGCTACACCTCAGGCCTAACTATGTGCAGTTTGGAGAAAAGTTGCCACACTTTCCCATCTTTGAGGGTGTGTCCAGCAGTGGCCTCTGGGGAGTCCTCTTCTGGCATAAGCTCCTTCCTCCACTTCTAAGACCATCATGCTTGGACCCCATAACAGTATGAAGGTATGGGGCTTGGTTATCTACACCATATATTTTCAGATCTCTCCATAGGCTTTCTATTGCTGATTCTCTGCTAGTCTGAAATGGTGCCCATGTAACTGAGCTTGCTCAGTGGCACCTCCAAATTTTATCCTGACTCCTCTTATTCTCCCAGCTTGGAATGGACACCACTTCTTGCTTAAGCAGGGTAATGTAGACAGGATGGAGAGTGAATGGGTAGAGGAGGTGTATGTTAGGGATCCTTCCTTCATGATGATTTCATACTGGATGGTCACACATGTCAAGGTACACTGCAGGTAGTGAGCTTGGTCTTTCATTATGTCTCCAGGGCCAAGGAGTGTTCCAGAGCTCAGGGCTGCTGTGTGACCGAATGTGACACTGTCATTTCTTTGAACAGAAGATGGTGCTGTTGTCAATGCCATGGGCTTTTCCATCCTTCTCATTCATGCTTGCAGTTGCAAAATGGAAAACAAGATTAAAAAAAAAAAGAGCAATTACAGAACAAGACTTTAGCTGGAGGCTCCAGCTGTTCCCCTCTAGGGTCTAAGGAGAGCGTGAACACTTAATAGGCTGTCTGAGGTTTGTGCCCTGTGAGGTCTTCCTGGAAAGCCTCAGAGAACCTCCAGGGGGAAAATCTACACTTTTCAGTGACAGGTTTATTGTGAGGGCAACATTGAGAAAACTTAAATTCTAACTCAGTAATCAAAAAAGCATTGTGGGCTAGTAGGGATCTATGGTAGACACTGTTAGTTACTAATGCAGCAACCATCCTCCCTTCTTCCTGACCAGCAAACCATGGTTTTGCACAGGATGGCAATGTGTTGACCCTGGAGCAATGACTCAGGCCTAAGCAGCCAACAGGACGGTCTTGTTCCCTTCTTGTCCAATGGTCCTTACCATTGAGCAAATGGGTACAGCTATATCCCAGTCCTGGACTATGAAATGTAAGCAGAATTCTGCTGTCGATGTGTCTGGGAAAACACTTGCTTTCTGAGGGAAGGAGACCCTCCCTTCCACAGCCCCACAGCCTCCCTCTCATCCTTCTTGTTGATCAAACAGTGTACTCAGTACCTGTGACCATCATTTTTAGATCATGAAAGAACAGGTTTGGGAAGACAAACTCTGTGTAAAGGTGGCAGGAAAAAAAAACCTAGTGAGAATTGAGGGCCCATGGAACTGTACCACCAATGCTGACAGATATCTGTTCCTAGACTCACTGAATGGGAGGAAATTAAGCCCCTATTTGTACACGATTCTGCTCCTGAGCTTCCTGTACTTGCAGCCACATGTTTCCACCCAATGCAGGATTCCTATTCCATTGCACATTTTATTATACACTGTAATTAGCTCAATTAATTTGGAAGCTGTCTGCCTTCCTAAAATGAGGAGCCTCATCCTGACCAGTTGCCACTATTATTTCTACTTGAGCCTTGTTCTCACCACTGTTCAGTCTTGCTCTTCATGGTTGGTCCTCTAAAATAGGGGAAGAAATAGACTTGATTTCCTGCACCCATTTCTCTGTCAACTCACACTCAAGTGACTGAGGAGGGTAACTCCATTATTAGACACTGTCGATGAATCTGAACATTTACTCTGCCTTTCCAGGAAGTAAGAACTTTGATTTTGTTGTGTAACCCAGTGGTTCTTGACTTAGTAGAGTAGCATCCTTGGGAATCTTCCATCTTTGGGAGCTCCATGTTCATCCAAATATCTGAGCCTCATGGAGGCCAGTTATACCAGAAACTCTGGGTGGTTTAAGCCAATGACTGAATTGTTTGAAAGTTCCATAGGTGGGTTAAGACCTTCTGGACTTTCTCCTGCCTCCTCTTTTTCATGGCAGATATTCATTGTCAGTTGGGAAGGAAAGGAGCAAAAACCAATTATGTGGGGCCAAGCCATTCTTGCAACACTCAGCAAATTACTCCCTTGAAGAGAGGTACATGGGACCGCCGTGCTCTTCAGAAGAGGCCAATAAAGAGAAGCAGGGACTCCTAAGAATTTTGGGGCTAACGGTGAGGGAAGGGCACTCATACTGAGTTCCCAGGTGGAATGTGGCCATCCTGCCTGCTCCTGTGTGAGTGAAACTGACATGAAGTGTTGGGGTCACTCAATTTTCTGTTAGATAATCATTTAAACACAATCTTATAATGTTTAAAATGCAAATAAAAATGAGGCCACCTGTAATCCTAGGACTTTGGGAGGCCAAAGCAGAAGGACACAAGTTTGAGCCTAACCTGGGCAACTTAGCTGTTTAACAATACCCCATCTCAAAATAAACTATATAAAAAGAGCTGGGGCTATAGCTCAGTGTGAGGGCTCTGGGTTCAATCTCCACTACCACAAACAAGAGAAAACAAACAAACCTGCATTCCCACTACTAGCTCCTTTCCTTTCCCATTTTTGGTTTTCTTCAAATAAAAATGGCCCCTGCTCAGTGGGTTTCCTGTTCTGATAAGTGCACAATAACTCATAGAGACTGTCTCAGGACACAGACCTGGTGTTTCCAGGGTAGAGTTGAATGTGTAAGCATTTGCCAAGTGGAGAGTGCAGGAGTAAGCCTGTTTCTCCAGGCTGCTTCTGTGGAAAATTAGAATTCCTCTGCTCTCCACCAGTGTCAGAATCTCTCACTCCCCTGCTTACAGCACAGGGAGGAGATGCAAGGTGCTCAGCCCACAGATCCCCGTTAGATGATGAATTGTTCTACATCAGACAGTGGAGAGAGTCCTTGCCAGAGTGAGCAGCTGAGGGATCCTGGGTGGCTGTGTTTGCAGTAAGGAAGGGGGTGAGATCCACTGCAGCTGCTTTATCTTGCTAGCCCAGATAAGCGACTGAGTCACAGGAAGCGCTTCCAGCATGCTGGAGCTTCTTCACCTCGCCAGACTCAGGCAGGACAGACCCATCACAGCCCCCCATAACTGCAGCTACCCAGGAGTCTCCCCTGCTTTTTATGTAGGGGTTCTATGAGCTTTAGTGTTTCATACCTGCCTCACAGCCAGAGGGTGCCTCTGTTTACTAAGTCCACATTGTTGATTCTGCACTGGCTTGTCACAAGACTCCCCAGGTGGCCATTGAACAGTTTCCGGGTGCCATGCAATTTCCTGCTTAGCTGGGGCAGAAATGGCTTGCACCCCACCAAGCAGTTGACCTCAGCTCTCCTCTGTGGGTCATCTCTGTGGGAGGCAGGTTTAGGCTTTGTCCTAGGTCTTCTGCAGGAGGCACCAGAATCTTTTCCCCCACTGAACTGTGTTCCCTCTCTTTGTCAATGGAAACACATGTGTTTTAGGGTGAGATTGATAATATACTGGTGATCCCTGAGTAAAGCAGATTGCTCTCCTTTCAGATATGTGAGCCTCACCCAGACAGTTGAAGATCTGGCCAGAACAAAAGATGGGCCTCCCACGGGACTGTGTCTTCACCTTTGGCTCTCCCAGTCCCCAGCCTGCTGGTCCACACTGAGTTTGAATTTGTTGTGACCCCGTTTCTTCTGATAAATCTATAAAACACACATCCTACAGGTTTTTTCTCTAGACAACCCAGACTAATACAGCGTGTCCTATTGATGTTAGCTCATCTGGGCAGAGCTTAGACTTTCATCCAAGGGGACCTCACCAATCAATTGTGACTTTCTGGAGCCCTTGCACCCCAAACTCAAAACCCTGTCAGAATCAGTGGCACCTCCTTGGTGTGTGTTGGTGCCACCTAGTGCGGTGCGTAGGTACTGCAGTGTCACAACCTTCCCGCTTCACTTTCCATTATCATTATCAACCCTAAACACATGTGAGAAGACCTCTTTACTTGTGTGCATCATTCACTCTTTTATTCAGTCAGCAAGCACTTAGTGAGAGCTTGCTTGTGCAGAAGGCACTGGAGAAGATGCGAAGACCACTCAAGGGATGACGTGTCCCATTCATGGAACGAGAGACTGAATAAAAGCCGTCGATCCAGCTGAGGGAGATCAGCACTGAGTATGCTCTGGACCAAGTGGGGTCCTGGCCCTTTCTTATTTTCTATTTTGAGACAGGGTCTCACTAAGTCACTAAGTTGCCCAGCGTAGTCTTGAATGTGTAATTCTCCTGCCTCAGCCTCATAGAATGCTGGGAAGGATTCTGCTTTCTGAGAATTCATAGGATCTTGACAGCCCAGAGGAAGAAACCATCATGCGGCAGGGCCTGTCCTCTCACAGGGAGAAGAATGAGGTGTGTGGCAGGCAGCGTTCCGACTTCCTGCTGCCAGGTACAGGATGTGCCATGGCCGCAGGGAGAAAGGGCATTAGCAGCCAGAGTCACTTCTCTGGAGGGGCCCACATGGATCCTGGGCCTTCATTGTGGGAGCCTCCTGGCTACCAGGGCCTCCTCCTCCTGCAGCACAGAGCTGCATGTGTCTTCTGACACCATCCCGGGGCTGGGAAGCAGCACTCCCTGCTCAGTGACATCCTTTGGCAAATCAGGCAGTAGGCCCTTGATAAAATCAATAGTATGCGCCCAGCCTTCCCGCCGGGACCACATTAATCTGCACATTTTTGCCACATCACTGCCTCTTGTGACAGCTCAAGATGTTTTTCTGCTTCCGAGTACCCCTTTATTAAAAGACTTGGGAGCCCTGATGTGTTAACCAGCCATCCCTCTGGCACCCCCGCCTCACCATTTTCCCAGTTCAGCTTCTATGTCTTGGCTTCTCCCACAAGCTTTTCCACATCATTCATTTTGACATTTAAAAATTTTCCAAGCTTGCTCTGAAATGCCACAAATGCTGCCATTGTTTTTCACAGGTCTTTGGAATGCTGAGACTCCCAGGACAGTGGGAACGGGTTTCTGCCTTGGCAGGGGGGCTGGCCATGGAGAATGTGACCAAACAGGCTCAAGACTGCTGGCTTCCTGGCCTTCATCCATGCTTGCTGTGCCTGGACCAGTTCTGTCCTTCTCAAAGCATCACAGAACCACTCCAGACACTCCTTTTACATAGGAAAGTGACCCCTCTCTACCACAGGGCATGTTTTTCTCACCTTCTGCTTGGTGCTTGCCTGGAACAGCCCTGCAGTTGTCAGGAGAGGATGTGAGAGAATACAAACCTGGTTGTATTTGGCCCCCAGCCACAGCAGCCACTCTTTTATAATCCTATGTTGTACAGAATCCTCAGACTACTTCCTTAAGACTTTATGTCCAGCTTGCTTTGGCCACAGGTGCTATTTTTGCACCCGCGCTCTTACAGCAATCTTCTGGTTGATGAATGAGCCAGGGCAGCCGGATGCACATGGGTGAGCAGGCCTGGACTCACACTGAAGTCACTGGGACCTGGAGCTGTGCCTCTGCCCTGCCCTGCTGCCTTCTTGCCTCATTTTCTGAGCTCCATGCACTAGTCCTCACAGCTTGGGCACTGCTCAGGGCTTCCAGAATAGAGAACAATCACACAAGCATGGCTGTACCTTGAATCTTAGTGCAGGACATCGCATTCCAATTCTGTCTCAGCTGGCAAGGACATCAGCGAGATGCACTGCTGATTTCGTTCCTATCAGCTGTTCGTGGATGTTTGAGCTCACAGGCTAGAAGATGCAAACAACAGGGCAGAGGTAGATAACCACATTTTATTTTGCCCAGTGAGACATAAACCAAACCAAAACAAAATGACATCCATAATCACTATTGCTCTCATTTCCTAAAACAGAACATATTTTAAACCCAAAAATGGCAGAAAAGAATAAAATCATTGAAAGACAACACTTGCCAGGCATGGAAAGGTTTCTTCCTGTGGTTTCACTGCAGAGCAGTTGAGATGCCACGGCTGCCCACCATCTGAGAGGGAAGCAATGCTGAATCACTGGTCTATGAGGCTGTGCCTCCTACTGTGGCATGAGCACCATTCTGTCGGGCTCCTGTTAATGGCAGATTCTTCACCATTAGGTCCAGACTGGGCCTGACAGTCTGCCTTTCAGCAAGCTGCCAGCCAGTCCAGGGCTGCTGCTCCCTGTTCCATGCATAGAATAGAAGGCTTACTGTATACCGTGCTGAAAACATGCTTGAGGTTCAGTTCTGTCAGCAAATAAAAAGGTTAGGTAGAATAACTACATATTCTGAGTCATGTAATCAATGACAGCAAATCACTTTTCAGCTAGATTCTCTGCCACTGCTGACCAGAGTTGTCAGACTGCCCGTTCTGCCAGAGGTCACATGCGGTAATGTGTAGTGACCCTTTGTGACCCT
Source organism: Dasyprocta punctata (assembly GCA_004363535.1). NCBI lineage: Eukaryota > Metazoa > Chordata > Mammalia > Rodentia > Dasyproctidae > Dasyprocta > Dasyprocta punctata. Next base: position 107,029 of record RJWM01002120.1, on the reverse strand, counting down.
ATGCACTAAAAGAATAATATGCACTGTGCTGCTCCTGTCCTCCAGCTCCATGCTGAGCACCAGTGTGACTTAGTGACCAGAGATTTCAAGCCCTGCTTCTTGGTTTCTGCAATTTCAACTTCTTCCCAAGGACCACCCCTGCAACCATACCCTAAGAGCAAACAGACGTACATTGAGAATCAAAGATGGCAGGGCTGGCCATTGGCAGAAGTAATACTTTGAGGAAAAGAAGCTGTGACTGAATTAGTTGTGGAGCTTCCTACGATGTTGCCAGGGTCCAGTCTGTTTCTGGTACCTTGGCTGCCATGGTTTGGCTCTGAGGTCTCCACCAAAGGTCCACATGTTGAAAGTTTGGTTTCCAGGGTGTTGCTTTTAGGAACTGGTAGAATCTTTAAAAAGGTGGGGCCTGGTGAGAGGTCTTCATGCCCTGGAAGGGAATTATAGGACCCTGGCCCTTTCTTCTGCTAGGTGAGTGGCTTTGCTCTGCCACAGGCTCCCGTCATGATGTGATACATTACTGTGGGTGAGAGATGATAATGACAAAGTTTTCTATCGTTATATGCTCTGTTTTATTAGGCATTTTAATTCATAAGATCACTGTCTATTTAGAACTTGACCTTTATTTTCAGAAACAATGTAAATACGTGGAGATGAGATGTGTTACTCTGGGCTGGGCTGATCTTGCAGAGCTGGGAAGATCTTTTAAATGATCTCAATCTTATGTACTGTCTTGAAGTTTTTTTTTTTTTTTTTTTTCTTTTTTCTGTACTAGGGATTGAACCAGGACCTTTGCACTAAGCTACATTCCCAGTCCTTTTTTTTTTATGTTTTTATTTTGAGACAGGGTCCTCTGCAGGGGTAGAATGTGTAAGTACCAGGGCTCTCAGGAATGTCCTCCTCTTCTCTCTCACCTCTTCTTCACCCCAGCCCCCAAATACACAACTGCTGAGAATGCTTTTGTTTCTTTTACATTTCTCTTTTTAGAAATGAAAGCACTTTTGTGTTGCTAAGGTGAATTGATCTTGAGTTGCAGAGTTTAAAAACAAAACAAATGCAATGCAGGAAGCGAAATGCCAGAAATTGCTTGTGTCCAGGCCAGCCGGACGCTTTGCTCAGGGAGTCTGGCAGGCTTCCCCATGGAGTGCTGGCCACAGCTGCTCTGGCCTAGCACCCTGCTGTACCCAGCATTTCTTCCAGTACAGATAGAAGGCTGATGGCACTGTCACATGCTTGGTAACTGATCATATCTCAAGTAGCGCCCTTTTTTGAGATGATGACTTTTGTCCTGATGCTTCCGTGGGGCCTCAGTGTGGGTGGGAAGGGCCCACAGAAAGGCCTTGCAGGAACACCATAAACACGATCGCCGCATTCGTTAAGGTTCTTGGATGTCATAAGGACACAGGGAGGAGCTGGCTCACTGTGCAGCCCCTTTTGTTCCACACTTGACTGAGGGGCTTAAGGCTGGCCCTTGGCCCTTTGGGGTACCTCAGCTGCCCCCTTCCCAGCCCCACCATGCCTCTCCCTTGGGTCGCCTCAGGCTGCCCAATGCTGCTCTGCACCTGCTGATAGAGCCACTTGATGGCACTGTGAGAACTGGAGAAAAGAGGCTGCTGTCTCCAAACTATCCCAGCCACTACCTCCTTCCAAACACAACAGGACAAATCACTCCCCAGTTGTTGTGCTCCCACCCACCCTGCTCTCCTGTCCCAGCTGGATGCAAATATTTAGTGGCCTCTCTGCCTCTTCCCTGCTTCGTGCTCACATCCTTCCATCCTGTTTTTTGGGGAGCTTCATCATTCTGTGTGTTTAGGGAGGCGCTGGGGTCCTAGGCAGTCTGTAGGAGCAGAAAAGATCACACAAATTAGCAGCAACTTGGGAATTTCTCTAAAAGTGAAAGCAGAAGTGCCTGAAATCCTTTGGGCCACATGACTTGCTTTTTAGAAGATAGAAGCAAACAACTGTGGGGGAGGGGAGGGAGGAGGCAGTGGGAGAAGGCACTGGGGAAGAATGAAAGGAATGTGCCCAGGGCAGGGCCGGGGTCTCTGCTCTGGAATCCTGGCCTTACGTTGCTGGTTTAAGCTGTTCTGTTCTGGGCTTCCCAGCTGCCAAGGTATAAAAATCCCCCTTGTTGGGGACAAGGGTGGGTGGGATGTGGTCAGGGGCCCTTAGCTCTGGCTTCCGGTTTCCAGTTCTTATGTCCACTTCCCCTTTCCCAGAGAAAAGGGGGCATAGGGTAAGGAGACTCATGAGCTGCCTACATCTTGCCCCTAGATCAAAGATCCCCAGTACTACCTGCTGCCCCATCTGGCTTTTCATGGGTCCAGAGGCAGGAAGGAGAAAACACTATGGCTTGGGAGAAATTTGCTGTGAGAAAAGTATTTTCTCCAAACAATGACCAGGAAATATTGTCCTGACTGATATTCATGACGTGCACTGCCCTCTTGGCAGAGTTATCTGAAGGCTCCTTGTGCTCCCACGAACAGCCACCAGACACAGTTCCCAGACTCAGAATGGCCCACCCAGCACAGGCTGCCCAGCCCTATGGCTCCCCTCATCTGGCTGGTGCGCTCCACTCTTATGCAGGGCTGCGGGCCAGCGCCAACCTTGACCTTGACCTCTAGCTCTCTGCCTGCATGCAGGTCAGAGCCCAGCCTTCTCTGCTGACTCAGGCCCAGACCTAGCAGGTACCTGCCACAACTTATGAGTAACACCCGAGTTTCATCTTCAAAGGGCCTTCCCAAGATTAACCAATTAGTCACCCTCAGCAGAGCCACGAAACAGGCTATTATTGTCTTCATTAAACCTGTGGTAGGGAGGGTGTTAGTGAACTCCCATCCGGGCCAGGAGCATGCAAATTGGGTGCAGGAGCTGATGACCACTGGAGATTTCCCAGGGGTGGAGGAAGGTCTGATGAACCAGGAGCTCCTAATCTACATGGCACTGGAGCTTCCTGGAGACGGGAGTGGAGAGGTCCCAGGCAGATGAGGGAGTAACTGGGAAGACTTAGGCCCATGGGAAGAGCTCCTTGTTGAAGCCAGAGTGAGGAGCTAGGAAGATAGGATATGGTGGTTTTAGCCTTGGATGCTCCACTATGGGTTCCAACAATCCTGAAAGCTGCAGTTGTGTGCTGATCACTGCCCCTTTGAGCCATCCTGGGGGTATTTGTGAAATGGGTGTTAGGCACTGATGGGTATGTATGTGGGGAGTTTGAGGGACTGTAAATGGTAATAACCAGTCGCTCAGTGTATCTTATAAATCAGTGTGATTTGAAAACTTTGAAGAGTATGAGGTGCAGGTTCCTCCAGTTCACAAGCCACAGATTGGTCCCCCTTCTGATGAAAAAAGGGACAAGTGAGAGTATTAAAGATAAATCTGCACCCTGGTAGCAGAGTGAGAAACCAAGTACCTTTTGGTAGCTAGACAATGAAGAAGCCATTCAGTTAACCTTGTCTGCAGCTGATTTTTATAAATTTGGCATAAATATGTGCTTGGGAATGCCAGGACAGTGTATCTGGAAAATATTTTCTACCATTAGAAACATACACACACACATGCACATTCACACATGCACACACACATGCTTGGAAAGGAAAAATAAATAAATAAATAAAACAGAAACAGCACATAATACAGAGTGGCTTCTCTTGTGGTTTTTTTCCATTACTTCCTCAGTTCATTTTTCTGCTGCCAATTTTAGAAGGCCATAAGTCACAGTTGTTGTTAAACTTTGTCAGTTAAAATGTAACTCTAAGAACAAAGTCATACGATATGCTGTGGCCAAGTAGCCTCTGTAGAGCAGTTCTGATAAAGACCCACTTCCACATGCTCTGCGAGCTGAGAACTGGGGTTCCAAGTCTCCATGTATTTTCGGGTGTGTGCTGCACATTGTGATCAAAAATGGCCTGAAACTAGGGACCCCAGAGGGCCTTTTATTCAAGGGCATGTTTCTTTCATGTCACCCTGAGACAAAGGGGGTCCCCTTAAGGATGATTTGTTATAAATTCCACACTTTGATTTATCTTAAAAATGATGGGATCCACTGTCTTATAAACCTGGACTTTGCAGAATCAGAAATTAAGAGGTTCAAAGAGAATATCTGGCTCTGTTTGAAGACTGATTTCCATCCATACCTCGGAAGAACTGAAAAGCCACAGACAGCAGAGGCAGGTTGATGATTTACACTTTATGTAAGACCACCAGTGGCTGACCTGGTTGATTTTCCTGGCATACTGAGAGCCTTTTGAAGGCAGCATCTTGCAATTTCCCCAATAGTACCAGTGCCAATGCATGGGCAAGGCCACAGAAAGCTTACGGTAGTTTTAAATGCTTGTGTCAGAAGGGAAAAGCCCAGCAAGTTACCAAGAGCAAACTCAACCTTCAGTTTAGTTTGGTGAGGCCCTTTCCTCTCTCCAGGATGCTGTCCTCTGCTAGTTCTCTCTGTTGCCCTTTTCCTTGTGTCCATGTAATTTCCTTGTGTCCACAGAAGAGGCTTCAAGGACAGCAGGGAAAGGTAGGGTGGGAAAAAAGAGGCATTCTCAGTGGCCTGGACCCCAAACTTTGGGACTGGGAGTAATCTGTGAGGCAAAATCAGAACTGAACTGTTGCTTTGAAAATGAGATCACTGCTTTGCTCCGCAATCAGATCAGAGAATTAAAGGCAGTGCTGATAGGTCAGATTCCAGTCTGCCTGACTTGCCCAGCAGCTGCTGGAAAAGGCATTGCTCTCTGTTCTCCATGCTCCATTGTTCATAGGGTTTCCCAACCCACCTGCTCTGAGAGGGGATCCCTCCCTGCCCACACTGCACAGTGCCTTGGTGGGAAACACAAAAGTGACTTTCCTGCCCAGAACCGGACCCTGCAGCTGTACCATGCTCAGTTTGGGTAGGTTTGGAGTGCTGGATTCAAAATGAATTGTGTCTTATTGTAACTGGCTTTCTTGAGACAGTTCCAAGGTGCCATTTGGGCCTTCTTTCCTCCTTCAGAGCAGAAATGTGTGGTCATGCCTTTGTTCTTTCCAGTGACACTGATTGGTCAATACACCCAGGCTACGTGCCTGCACTGGGTATATTGGAGAGCAAGATGAATGTCTGTCTTTACAGAGTTCTCACTGTAGTGGGGGGTGATAGATATGAACCATCTTACTCTCAAAGGAAGGAGCCGTACAGGTTCCTCAGAGAGTTGGGGGCATCTGTGAGGAGCTCTGTCCTCGCAGAGCCTCACCTGGGAAAAGATGTACCCTCCTGGATTTATGAGTGGTATGAGTAGTGGGTGACATAATGTCTGTGAAAAGCACTGTGACAAGTGAGACTGTCCTTGCTACTCTTTCCTGTGTCCCTAAGCATCAGTCTCCAAGATCCATTTTCTGTCTTCTCTTTGGATAAACTGATTTAATAAGCCAACCCTGCTGAACACACACGGAAGCCCATTCTGAATCCAAAATGGACTTCAGAACAGTTTTTTGGAGCGTGGGATGAGGTAGGCTGCAGAAGGGCTTCAACATGGTCCTGAAGTTTCCTGCAGACAGCGTGGAGAAAGCCAGCTGGGGGGTGGGGACCAGCCCTCACTTCTGTTCTGAGCGCACTGCCTGCCTGAAACTGCTCTGTTCTCTGGCCACAGCTTCTGATGGTCTGAAAAAAACTCAGGAAGTGAACTTACATTTTTAAAAATTTCCTCCCCCTCCTTTTCCAAAACAGTGCAGCCTTCCAGGAAGAAAGTAAACAAAACAAGTATGACTATTTTTAAAAAGATTGGAAAACCCATCCTGAACAGGAAGACTCTGAATGTCTCTCCTGGATGCCTGTGTCCCCCTGGGCCTACTGCATGAAGGACACACAACCCATGTGGCCATGGGAGGAGGCAGAAGATGGGGATTGGGAATGGGAACCTGGCCCCCAAGCTGTGCACATGTAACCCTTGTAGCGAACAAACGCACAAAGAGATGCAGGGACAGATGTGAGTCCCCACATATGCAAAAGGCTGAGGCACTGTGCCATGCAGGTGACCTTGCACCACATGTGGGTGACTATTTTGGGTTTCTAGGTGTCTGATTGCATGTGATTTGCAGCATCTGTAGGGTTGTTATTATTAACACTGTTGGCTGGAATGGGCTGAGGACAAAGCCTTTCCATCCTGGCCATCTGGTCAGAATGCACTTCCTCTGATGAGGGAACCTTTGCTGCATTTACCGTGCAACGCCACCTCCCAGTGAGTGTGACAGCAGATGCCAGGGCCTGCTGCCTGGGCAGGAAGTGGGTGCTAAGCCAGTGCTGAGAGAGGGAGGGAAGGAGGGAGGAAGAGAGAACATTTTCTATCATGGTGTCTTGGTATGCAGCTCAGGCACCAGCTTGAAGGGATGCTGGCCCAGGATAGCTGTGAGAGGTGTTTACTGGCAGGCTGGCTCTATGCTCAGGTTTTCCATTGTCTGGCAGTGACAGCGCATCACAGACACCCTCAGGAGACATTCCTCTGTTTTCATCACAGTCAAGGGCTTTTTTTTCTGACTCATCTTCAGAAGACCCCCCCTCCCCTCGTTTGAAAGTAAATATAATTAGTAACAGGCAGACATGCTGTGTGTAGCCAGCCCTTCCTATGCAGGAGGGTTATAATTAAACATGCGCCTGTCTGGTGTTTCCTGTCTGCCAAACACTGCCTAAATCACCTTTAGAGGTGCACTTTCTTTTTGAAGCAGTGGCCTGGGTGGGTGCTTCAAGAAGAGAGAGAGGGTGTTGGGGCTTCGAGTCACTGTGCAATCCAAAGTTTGATGGTTGACTGTGTGGCAAATGTGCCCTTCAGCCTTCGGATGATACAGGCCTTGAATCTCCTCCACTTTCCACCTTGATCAGCTTTGGGCAGTGCTGAGAAATGCATGGTCAGGGCAGGAGATGGCTCCTTTTGAGGGCAGAGGGTGGTTGGCAAGGGAATGAGGAGGCCACTGTTGTTGGCTCCAAGCCCCTGAGTGGTGAGGGGCACCTGAGTGGCTGCAGGTTATGATCTGCCCTCCCTGGGCCTAAAGCCAAGACTGCTTCTCTTTGTTCCCAACTCCCTGCCTTGGAAGCTGGCACCAAGGCCACAGTCCTGCCCCCTAGGCAAGAGCTCCCATGGGTTACCCCAGGTAACCCTGGGTTCTGCTTCCTGGTGAAAGGCATGCTGGGGATTTAGGGATCACTGCCCAGACCCATGGTAAGCTCACATTCTGCTGAAATCAGTAATGCAGCGACCTGGAAATGCACACCAACCTCCTGGGTCTATGCTGGGAGCACGGCCCTGCCAATGGACTGGGTGGCATAGGCTCGTCACATAGGAATGGTGACACAAGAGAGGCTACTGCGCCTCCCGCACCTCAGGCGGTACAGCAGTGACCAGATGACGAGCCAGTCTCGCCCTCCCTGGCTGGACTGAGCACAGCGGGCGCCATCTGAGCCATGGGCACCTTTCCCCGAGTTGCTCAAAGTGTTTTCCGAGCAAACAGTTGTTTCATAACACCCGTGAGAAGTAGGTGGGGTGACAAAGCATTCTTTGTCCCTGTCTTACAGATGGGGAAATTGGAAAGCTTTTCTGTCCTGATGGTCAGGCCAAGAAGGGAGAAGGCACTTTCCTGCCCGGGGCTCTGGAGTGCAGAAGACAGGGCCAACTGTGTCTGTCACCAGTGCCTGCAGGGAGGGACAGTATTACAGGGAAGAAGGCCAGGGGTGGGATTTCTCCCCCTGCACTGAGAGTCCCCAGGCATTGCAGTCCACAGGATTGACTCTGGCCACTGGTCACCATGGGAGGGTCTGTGTACTTGATCTGCTCTGTTTGCTTGATGTTCTTGTGGTGGTGGTGGTGATGGTGGGGTCAGCAATGACCTTTTGAACATGCTGTTGTAGCCCAGGAATTGTTCCAGGCATCGAGGACATGCTGGTAAATCAGGCAGTTGTGTCCCTACCTTTATGGTGTTCTTACAAGACTTGTCAACAGAAAATGAAAGATCATGTCAGAAAGTGACATGCTGTAGGGACAATAAAAATGCATAAGGTGACAGACAGTGGCAAGAAAGGAGGGGAAGAGAGGAAGGAAACTTCAGACAGAGGAGCAGAGAAAGAGCTAGACTTGGGGACCAGCATTCTAGGGGGAGGGGACCATGACAGCAGAATGAGGGTGGACTGGCCACAGGTCATGGAGGAAGACACTACTTGCATGGTGGCAAGGAATGACCCAAGGGGTTGAGCAGGGTCCTGCTCTGAGGTGAGGACCTTCCTGGTCATGCAGAGGACTCTGGGGAAAGAAGTGCTGAGCTTCTTGTCTGACGTCCTGGATGTGGGAGGAAGGAGGGATGATGGGTGGTAGGGGTGAGCTTGGGTTGGAGGGTGGGGTTACAGATAGAGATGGGGAGCCTGTGTGCAAAGGGAGTGAGGAGGATGGTTTTGGCCATGGCTAGTTTGAGATGTCCTCCTCTAAGCAACTGTCTGGGGGATCTGGGCTCTTATACTTCTTCCTGAGGGGCCTGCCACTGCTGGTGTGTGCATTCGCCAGTCTCCCAGGGCTCAAACCCTGTGTTTTCCAAGAGGACAAGCCCCCTGCTCATTAATCCGGTGGCAGCCTCTGTGGATGCTGGTGCAGGACGTGGGATGGGACACCAGTCAAACATGTGAGTGGTGTGGCCAACTCCCTCTGTCACCCAGCTCCTGTCCACTCTGCTCAGTCTGCAGCCACTGACAACCCAGTCCTTGGGTACCATAGTTAGACTACTCTTATTGCTTGTGGGTTAGGAAGGACTCAAGTCATGCCCTCTTTTGGTTAATAAATGGAATCATAAAAGTCTATTTATGTCTTCTAAAAAGAGGCCTTTTGAAGAAAATGGGTCCAGGTGGGCAGAAGAGTTGTTGATCCAGGAGGGATCCACCTGGCACGGTAGCTTTGGGAAGCTCCGTGTTTCTTCTCCCTTACTATATAAACTGGAAGCTACAAAGGAAATTGCTCAGAAAGTTGGCCTGAGCTCACAGTTGGTTCACCTGCCATATCTCAGCAGAGGGTCGTGCTGCAGTTACTACTGTAACACACATTCCAGCTCTGGGTGTCTAGGTGATTATTCTCAGGTCAAGGGTATATGAGTTATGCTAACATCTATAGGAATTTCCTGGCATCTTACTATAAAGCTTTACAATGTTGCATGAGGTCTGTTTCCTGGATTTTCTCCTGGAAGTTTACTGGCTGAGATAAGAAAACATCATATGAGGAGATTGTCTGTATGTGGATATCAATCTTCGTGCTCTAGGAACTCCTTGGGTAAAGACTTGTGACCAGTTTTTCCATGGAGCAAAATCACCTTGTATGGATGGGTTCACAGTTACTTCTTATTTGCTTTTTCCTACAGCTGTATCATTCATTATTGGTAGTCTAGATGCAGCAAAGGGAGAGATGAGAATTAACTCCACTCTTCAGCCTCTACTTGCATGCTTTCCCAAGACCCAATGTTGTACCTTCGGTGGCTGTGGGCCAAGGCAGTTCCAGGCACCTGCAAGGTTGTGTGACCGTGGGTTTGGTAAGCTGAGCCTGGGAGGAGTTTTTGATTCCCTGAGCTGGCTCCTGGGAACTGGTCTGTGCACAGAGGGCTGTGTTGCAATGTGACTAATAGATGGGAAGGTTGAGATTGAAAGTCATTACTTCACCTGTGTGAATCAAGGTCATTTGACACCTTGGGAGGCACGCGGAAGCTGTGACATTCCAAAGGGTTGGCACCCTGCTCCTGAGCCCAGGCCTCCACCTGGCCTGAGGCTTGTCTCATATGGCAGGAGCTGGGAGTCCTGGCTAGGCCTGCAACAGCCCCTCTATGGAGAAAGGAGCTCAGATGCATCATGGGGTCTCACCTGCAACTAGGTGAGGATTCTAGCCCACTGGGAGAAGGAATATTGGCAGGAGCTGGCTGGGGTCTCCAGGACATTATGACCGGTGGGACTAGAGGGTCAGCAGCTACTGGCTCTCTGGTGTCACCTGAGGAAATCAGACCAATCTTAAGCTACCAGTATCTTCAGATGGGACTAGTATTCCTAGTTTAACTGGCTATGCTCACTTTCTTTCTGTGAGGGAGCATGTGGGTTTCTGTTCCAGCAGCTGTACACAAAGAACTGTCCCTTGGAGCGAGAGGTCTCAGGTTTGTCCACAGCATACTGCATCATCCACAGCTTGCACCAGTACCTGCTGTGTCTGATGAGCTAGGAGGACATCATGTCTCCAAGCCTCCTGCCTCCTATAGCAACACAGGTCTTCTGTCACTGCTCCCCTTGGGAGACCAGATGGGGACTCCAGCCTCAACTCAGGTGTCTTCTCTCGGGGTAAAACGAAGCAGGTCTCCCCCTGCCAATTCTCACATTCCCATGACGTTTATGTGGTGTGATCGAACTAGGCAGTGAATGTTTAAATAAAAGTTTATTGCAGTTAAAGACACATTGTCAGGAATCCCCTCTAAATTGCTTCCCTCACTTCAGACACACTTCTCTTACTGTTCTTGACACTTTCTGAAACAGTTCTGAAAGTCTTCTTTCTTGAGTGTCTTTATAAAATGTGATAGAAAATATGATGAGTGCTTCAGATGAGGGCTCTTCAGCAAAAAGGCAGCCTAATAAAAACACTATTGCATGTCCTTATCCACCTTATTCATCAGATCTGGCTTTTTCCCAAGGTCAAAATGACCATGAAAGGTAAGTATTTTGAATCAAGGCAGCCGCAATAGCACAATTAAAGACACTCATGAAAGAGGACTTCCAGATTGTTTTTAGAAAGTGGCAAGAATAATGATCTCAACTGTGTGTGAAGTGAGGGGTGTATTCTGGGGGAAATTCATGGCAATGCGTCTTACTGTAATAAATTTTTTAAAAATTTAAACCTTAATCATATCTGTCTGTCACACCCTGAATCACTTACAGAAACTGGTTTATTTCTGATGTCTCCTCTCACTGAGATATGAGTTGTGCAGAGACACTTTTGCTGGGTTTAGGTCACCATTTCATTCTGCACTCCTTGGCTCAAGCTGGGTACTGGGGACACCTGATGAGTGAGTGAATGGATGGATGGATAGATGGATGGATTTAAAGAGGCAGACAAGACAGAGATGGGCCAGAAGGAGCAGGCTTTCCATCAGCAGCTTCCAGGCAAGGGGCTCCCAGTACCATCACTGGGGGTGGGCGGAGACTGCCACAGTCCCTGTGTGTGAGGGTCTCCTGACACCTCTGGACACCTTCTGGGGCTGGGAAGGGAAGAATCCCAAGGGCAGGGTGTCAGCTGACAAATGCGTGGGTTGTGTGGATGAGTAAACAGATTCTGACCCAGAGGTCACGTGCAATCCAACCTCAGAAACTGCACGTGTCACCAAGATTGGAGGAGCCAGGAATGTGTTTTTCGCTGATGTCAACCTGCCACAGTGGACCACACCTGCTGCTCAACCTAGGAGCGTGGGAAAGCAAAAAGCGTGGCTTGTTTTGGTGGTGCAGGAGCAGCTGGTAATGGTGGCAGTATGCCCTGCCCTTGATTCAGAGCAGGGTGGTGCTCTAGGCCTGGCCACTGCCAGGGCACTGCGGGAAGCTGCCTCAGGGCCCCTTGACCTTCCCTGTCTGACGCCCCAATGAATGACTTGTTCCAACAGGTCTGCACTTTTTGAATGGAACAGCTTCTCCTTTGTCCAGATCTTTCCCTTAACTTTAAAATATACAGAGAACCTTTCAAAGAGGGAAGAATGGCATCAGGAAGAGGAGGCTGGATTTCATTTGGACTCCTGGGTCCCCAGCTCCTGCTCCCACTACACATCAGGTAGTTCAGCTTCCAGCCTGTGCAGTTGCATCCATGTCTTCATCCTCCAGGAAATCAGGATCACATTCCCCACAGACTCTTCTTGCTTTCCTCTCCCAGCCCTGTTGTCCTGCTAAGGAGATGGGGTTGCTGGAGTACAGAGCCTAACCCTGTGTAGAGACCCTGACTGGATCATGACAGCCATTCAAGCACCAAATGCAGGATTCTAGAGAGGTGCAGTGCCATGCTCTTTGCACATTAGGCTCAAACTCAACATTATGTGTGACTCACTGAAGGACTAGATTTGGCTTTTATCCACCAATTTGTCATTGGTGCCAAGTGACATACATGTTCCCTCCTCCTCTTGCCTAAGTGCTATAGGTGGGAGCTTTGACCTCCTCTCCACAAGCAGTGGGAAGAACTGCTTGGCCAGGCTCTGGGCCAAGCTCTGGTTCTCCATGGATTGTGTTGTTTATCCCTTGTAGTATCCTGTCGCCTTGAAATTTGTCCAGGAGCACAAGCTCAGGATGGTGACACCACATGTGTTTTCTCCTGTTGGTGTAGCGTCTGTACCGGGCTATGCAGGAGGGCATTTGATGGGCATGCCTGGCATCTCTTTAGGATCTCATTCCTGGCAATAAGGGGTTAAAAGCCCATCCCTAGCTGAATTTTGTCCTTGTTGGATTCAAGTTGAACATCACTGCTTCTCCTAAGTCTCCAATTGGTCAATTGAGGAGTTTGATCCCTTGATTTTTTAAAATACTGAATGTGTTTTCTTCTTGCTTCTTGATCTTTCAAACTTGAAATTTCTAAGTACATCAAAGTCTTCAAAATGCCCGCAGACATCTATCTCCAAAGGTATCTTGACTTGGCCTGGTATATAGGTGGCTACAAATACCACAATTCCAAGACAGTTGGTCTAATCATTGAGTTGGCTGCTAAGTAATGTGCAGGTAGCACGTATAGTGTGGATACACTGGACAAAGGGATGATTCACATCCCAAGTGAGATGGGAGACCTTTCATCATGCTACTCAGAACAGCGTGCCATTTCAAATTTGGGGACTGTTTATTCCTGGAATTTTCCATTTCATATTTTCAGACTATGGTTGACCACAAGTAGCTAAAAGTAAAACTGCAGATAACGGGGATTATTGTACTTGTTCCTTGCCGCTCTCATCTGATAGGCTATAAACATCTCAAGGGGCAATAACTTTTGGTATAGCCCAGTTACTAGCATAGTGCATGACATTTAGCAGGTCCTCAGTAAACCTGACAGGGACCCCGCAGTACACTGTGGAGCTCTTTCCCCCCATCTGAGAGCTGACCACTCCCACATCTTCTTTTTTGGTCAGAAGACCCCGACTTGCAGTTTGGCTGTGTTGCTTACTAAGGGTGACTCTTTGTGCTTCATTTTGGTGTCAGATGTGAGGGTGCGGTGGCCAACATGCCATGACCACTAGGGTTCTGGGGTTCTCTGCCTGTGCAACAGCATGCATGCTGGCTCCCTGTTGTGTGTCTTGAGTGTGTCATATACACACATGGGCACTGTGCCGTTGGTGGCTTCATATTACTTCTAAAGTCAAACTGCACCATCCAGAATGCTTTTTCTGTTGGTCATAATCATGCACTGTGTTTTTCACTGGGGAAATGTCTGGGGAGGTGAGTAGAGCATTGCTTTGGGGTTGTCTCAAATAGGATAACCTGAGACAACAAAGCCACAAAACGACTTCAAAATGGGCTTCATTTTGATTCAGTGCATTGGTCAGCAGGTCCTGAGAGGAAGTCTTGGGGCAGGAGAGTGATGGAGGTGGTGTAGAACAGTACGGCCTCCCTTTGCTGCAAGGAAGGATGGCACATAAGAACAGAGACTTGGGCCCGGCCCGGCTGTCAACATGCATGGCAGCCATTGTGGGTGCTGCTTTTTGTAACACTTGGCTGGACTTTACCCAAAACCAGTTTGTGTAACTACTGCCATTAGCTAACCAGGGTAGTCATTGCTCATACCTCCTGAGTCCTCACCCTTTTTCATTTTCTGGGACAGCCTCTATAAACAGGTCCTACATCCTGCCACATTCTTGGTGCCAAATTCCTCCACAGGTATATGACTGTATTTTGCATACTCAGGTGGCTGGAAAACTAACCACCTTCTCCTGTGAGTGATCTTACTTGGGGTTTTTCTTCTGGAGCTTGCGGCCCTTGCTCCCCAGCCTTGCTCCTACTAGGAGCCAACTTTGTTTCTGCTGTCAATATTCACCTTTCCTCCCTCCCTCCTATCCCAAATGTCACTGAGCACCTGTTAAGCCAGGGTTGCATGCAAAATGGAGGCTCAGTCCCTCAGAGAGCTTATGAGAACCAGCCACAGGGCAGCCAGTGGGTGACAAAGTTCTATAGAAGAACAAAGTGCTAAGAGATGTCACAGAAGCACAAGCAGAATCCAGGCCATGATTCTGGGATCAATACAGAGTCATACAGCCTTTTTCCTACAGAAAGGACAGCTGTATTAAGTTAGTCACCAACAAACATGAAATACATCTTATACATACATCAGGTAGCCGGGGGGTTCCTTCAAACAGCTGCTCCCTGGATACAGGATTCTCAACATCACTATTATAACCCAAAGCACCTAAGGACAGTCCACACCTACTGATGCAAATGTAAGAATGGTTTTGTTTTGTTTTGCTTTTTGTTAAAATGTGCCTCTGAAAGATTTCTGCAGGCCACCCGTTATAGGCCCCAGAACTATTCTTTATTGTTTCTTGATTGATTGATTTTGAGATGGGGTCTTGCTACATTATCCTTAAATTTGAAATCCTGCTGCATCAGCTTCCCAAATAGCTGGGATTAGAGGCATGCACCACCACACCTGACTTATTTAATTATTTTTGTGATGCTATGAATGGAATCTGGAACTTTTTTCTATCATATATATATTTATATGATAGAAAATAATATATATCGCATATATTATATTATATATATATGATAGAAAAAATATATGTGGTATATTATACTGGGGTTCAAACTCAGAACATTCTTTTGAAATCCCTTTTGGGTAGTCCAGTGAAGCAAGAATATTAGATAAAGGCTCCCTGCCAAGAAGGAACCATCTTGAGGCTTGTCTCCCAGGTACCCACCTGATCAACACATATTTGCACTGATAGTGTATGGATTATAGGCCTTGCCTTTTCTGAGAACAACAAGATGCCCTTACACAACACACAAATAGCCAGGTGCTTTCACAGCAGTGCAGTGTGAGACCAGGGGCAGGGTTTTCAGGGCCTAGAGGCTAACATTGTGCATCCATGTTGGGCACCTTTCCATCAGTGCAGGTGATGTTCTTGGTTGCTGGCCTGCCTCCCTGCCAGGCCATGCCCTGTTCAGGTTGATAAGACATTGCTGGCTAGATTTGGAACTTCCATTTAGAGCCATAGTTCTTGGAGGGGAAGAAAGGTGGCTTTGATAGTCACTGATAAGCTCCCCAGGTATGGACAGGAGTTTTGAAACAGGCAAATTAAGTCCCAGGCCTTGTGGTGCACAGGTGGGAGGCTCCTAGAGTGTGTGTGTGGGGGGTGAGTACAGGTGGACAGGTAACCAGATCGCTGCAGGTGCCCTGAGGCTGCCTAGTCACTGTGGTGATTAGTTGAGAGAAACTATGGCGGTGAGGGGTGGGGTGGGGGTGGGCAGCTTGCAGGCTGACCTAGGCCTGTTCCCTCGGGACCCACCTGTGCTGGCTCCTGTCTCTGAGGGCTGATGTAAATCAGCAGTTTCCTCTTTGGCAATAATTAGCCTATGAGCACCTTGCAGGAGCAGGTAGTTTCAGGAGCCTGCATTGGGGATGCTGGAAGAGACTGGCATTTTCCAAGTTTGGTTGCAGTGATTTGTGCAGCTTTTCAATGTGTGTTCAGTTCCAACTCATTACCATAAAAACACCTCATAAATTCAATTGCAAGGCAGGGAACATTGATGTAGGTGGTTAGAGGGCCTGGCAGGTCAGTCTGCTTTGATGGAGAACTGGCTGCAAATCCATGCCCTCAGTTTCCTGGTCTGCCAAGGGAGGGCTGTGGCTTCCTCTCTCCACCCGGACCCTCCTCCCCCACCCCAGGGCCTGCAATTCAGTTCCATTGGCTATTGTGGCTCAGAGGCCTGCTGTCTAGAAAGCAGCTACCCCTCTGCCTGAATTGCAGCCTTTGTTACACATGTGGTCCTCACTCCAGGTGCTAGAGGACTGGACTCTTTCTCCGCCCCTTCACCCACAGGCAGCACCTCCACAGCTCTAGCTTCCAGCAGTGCAGGAGTGTGAGCGCCATTTGTATTTCAGCATCCACACCAGGTAGGTGCTCAAGAGTCAGGAGCCACTGAGGGAAGACAGGATTGAACAAAGAAACCTGCGTCAGTGTTGCAGTTTAGGTCAAGAATGTCCCCCAAGACCTCATGTGCTCATCAGCCGGGCTTTTGTAAGTGATTGGATTATGGTGGCACTCCAGCTGCCTTGCTGTTACGAGCTGAGGTCTGGTCAGAAGAGGTGAGTCACAAGGGCGTGACCTGGAAGGGTCAGTCTCTCCTTTCCAGTTCCTCACTGGGCTCTCTGCTTCCCGGCAACTTTCCCCTGCCCCTCCCACGATACCGTTTCTGCGTCTAGGCCTGTGAAACACAGGCTGAAACCTCTGAAACTGTGAGCCAAAATAAACCTCTCTTCCTTTAAATTTTGGGTGTTAGGTATTTCATCTCAGTGAGGAGAAAGAGACTAAGATAGTCGGTTTTCTGTTGCTGTGATGAAATACTTGAAAAAATCAACTTAGAGTAGTCCTATGGTTGCAGAAATTTCTGTCTCTTGGCTCCATTGTTCCTGGGCCTGTGGTGAGGAAGAACATCATGGTGAGGAGCACGTGGTGGAGCAAAGTGGCTCATCTCCTGGCAACTAGGAAGCAGAGGTGGAAGAAGGGGCCAGGGCAAGTCATACCCTTCTGGAACACATCTCCAGTGATTTACCTCCTCCAGCTAACCCCACTTCCTAACCACCCATTCAGCGATGAACTCACCATGGATTAATCCACTGATGAGGTCAGTGCCCTCAGGATCAGATCACTTCTGTAAACCCCACTTTTGAACATCACTGCACTGGGAATCCAGACTTCAACGCATGAGCCTTTGGGAGCCATTCCAGATTGGAACTATTATACCTGAACTGACTCCTGCCTGCCTCAGCTGGCTCCAATCTTAATAGCTTTCCCTTATGTCCATCCTTTGAAACAGCACATGAACCTGCTTTTGATGGGTTCTCACCCCTCACACTGGGTATCAGTGAGAGAAATCGTATCTATTACCATAGCTCACCCACCAGCCTATCTAGGCGCAGAGTGGGAAGGGCTCATTTCCACAGTGGTGACACCATGAATCAGCAGAGACCTCAGTTTATCCACATGCTCCTGGGCTCCTCCTACATCCTGCACCTGTGCTTTCCCCTCTCTTGGGGTGGAGGCATGGAAGGTATTGCTAAAGCCTACTGTGGCTTCCATTCAGGTTTCTAGAAATCTGGAAGGCCCTGAGTTTAAACCCCAGTACTGCAAAGCAAAATGAAAAACAAATAAACAAGGCCAAAACAAGTTGGAGTTTGTGACAGTTTCTGTATCTGAGGGTGGGTAGAAATGATCATTTTCCTTCTTTCCTCTTCCCTCCCTCACTTCCTCCTTCTTCTCTCCTTCCTTTTTGTAGATAAAGCACAGAGACTCCCATGACATGCAGACCCACCAGAGGTATGAACCTTGAAAGTCTCACACAGTTGCTTTAGGAGACCTCAAACCCAGGTGAAGAACACGTATGGAAATTCTGGCTCCATCAAGAGGCAGTCCCTGCTTTGAGATCATCCAGATAATCCACAGTTTACTTTTATTTATTTTTATATTGCTAACATAACACAAAGATAAAATTTTAAAAAAGCTCATGGTGAGCGAGCATGCTCTTATATAGCACATGTTCTAGAAGCAGCAGCATGTGGTTATGAGCATTAACTTGGAGTCAGGGGCGGAGGGCTCAGGCTGCTTTCCTGCTCCGTCTTGGAAAGCTGTGTGATTTGGCAAATATGGACCCTTGTCAAGCCTTGGTTTCCTTGTGAGTAAAATGAGCATTATAAGAGCCTGTACCTCAGTTTTGTCATGAGGATATAATCAGATTTATATAAAATGTATGCCAGAAGGCCTTAGTGTCTAGGAAGCTGCAAAATAGCACACAGGAAGTGAGAGGCACAGTCCTGCATGCTCAGAGGGCTTTGGAGGTCACATAGGCCAGTTTGCAAGGAGACATCAGGGGACATGCAAGCTGAGCATCTTCTCAGAGGGAGCTGGGGGAGGCGCCAGACCTGGATATTAAGCCTCCTGACTCTCCCAGGTAGTAGGAAGCAAACCTGGTATGTTCAGTTCAGTCTGTCTCTTTGCACAGGGCTGTATTTGAAGCACATTTTGTTAAAAATATGCATTACCCCCTTGATATTTAGGATGGAGGAGTTCTTCGGTGATGCTTTGGTGGCTACCCAAGTTCGGTATTATCTCTGCAACACAGATCCCTCTCTCTCAATGCAGGAGGACAAACCTTGGCGATTTAATAAGACACTGGCTTGTACACCATGAGTGGATAATGCAGGCCCAAAGTCACTCATGTAGCGCACTTTTGACTCTCCAGATCTCACCAGTCTGCTTGACTTTCTTCTCTCTTCTACCACTCCTCTGGAGACAGCCTCTTTTCAGAACAGTCCTCACACAGATCAAGTATATTCCCCTTCTGGGCCTGCTGTGCATACACAAAGGAGGTGATAAAGCAAAGCTGTGTGGAGGGAGGAAACTCAGCTCATGCTCCAGCCACACGGCTTCCACCTCCTACCTGATACCTATCCGGCCTTGGCCAAGCAACCATTGTGTGTCCTTGCTGGTCAATCTGTCAGCAAAGGCTGTGGAGGCTGCAATAATAAGCTTCAAACTTCAGTGACGTGAAATAGCAAAGGTTTATTGTGATGCATAACTGGTGCAGACAGTGAGGGTGGTGACCAGTGTAGGGACCTGTGTGGCTGATGGTTTCTTCTTGACACAAGCAGCCATTATCCCAAGGTAGGACCACTGCTCAGGTAATGAGTCATGAACTCACTCAGACCATCTCTACCTGGAGGTGACTTCTTCCGTTCTTTCCATTCAAATCACCCTGGCCAAAGTGAGTCTTATGACCATACTTCACTTCAGAGGGGAAGGGAGCCTCCATTTTACCCTATGCTCCACAGAAGAACAGGAAGAGAGTGGTGTATGTGTTCTCTTAAAAAAATTTTTTTTTGTTGAGTTTTAGCTAGCATATAATACAATGCAGCTATTTAAAACATGTACCTGCGGTGATGGTATATGCCTGTAATCCCAGCACTTGGGAGGCTGAGTCAGGAGGATCACTACAAGTTTGAGACTAACCCAGGTTACATAGTGAGTTCAGGGCCAGCCTGAACTACATACTGACTCTGTCTCAAAAAAAAAATACATATATATATACACACACACATAAAATACCTGTGAAACCACTGCTACACTCATGACAATGAGCATGTCTATAATTTCCAGAGATTTCTTTGCTCCCCTTGTATTCCTATCCCTGACAACCCTACTCCACAGTCTCTAGGCAACCAGGCTGCTTTATGTGATTGTATGGATTAGTTTGCATTTTTTTCAATTTTATATAAGTGGTATCACACAGTGTGTTCCCTTTTTATGAGGCTTCTTTTACTCAGCATAATTAGTTTGAGATCCATCCCTGTAGAAGAGGAGTATTTGCGATCAACTTTAATAGCCAACCACAACAGACTTTTGGATGCACAGACTTTATTCTTTCCAACAAGGTAATTGCTACAGGTTGCATTGTGTCTCCTCCATATTTGTATGTTGAATGCCTAGCCTCTGGTGCCTTCAAATGTGCCACTATTTGAAGATAGGACCTTCAAAAAGGTAATCAAGTTAAAATGAGGTCATCTGGCTGGACCTCGGTCCCATAGGACTGGTGTCCTTGTAATGAGGGGAAACTTGGACCCAGCTGTACAGAGAGAATGCTGTGAATGTGAAGATGACATCTACAAGCCAGGAGAGGGGCCTGGAGTGGATCCTCTCACAGTCTGCCGACACCTTGATCTCAGGCTTCCAGCCTCCAGGACTGAGGGGCCATAAATGTCTGTTGTTGAAGTTGCATAGTCTGTGGCATTTTGTTACAGCAGCCTGAGCAAATTAATGGAATAGCTTTCATGTTCAAGGGAAGCAGATTGAAGCGACTCCCTCAAAGATCTTTAAATACATGTGTGGGGGGTTGGGGGGTAGGAATGTTAGCATTGGATAAGTATGTGGTCCAGGCTCCTTTATGTTGCGAGCACAGATGTCCTTTGTCATCCTTTAGGCAGTGTGGGGGAGAAGTGGGTAAAACAAAGCCTTTTAAACTCCAGGTTTTGTTTTTTCCTTGGAATGCTCAAAGCCTTGCCAGCTGTTCCGTTGCAGGCCTGACTCCCAGAGGCCAGAGGCAGAGCAGGGACGGATGGTGGCTAGAACTGGTCTGAGTCTTTCTGAGCCTCTCAAAGAACACAGTGCATTAGAAATATCTCATGCCACTTGCTGCCATGACCATGCCTTGAAGTCAGAGTGAGGAAGGAGGATTTTGTACATTTGGCCTACAATCCAAAAAGAATAGAAAACCAGGGCATTTCGCTCCCCCTGAACGGTGACTGGGAAAGTTCAACAGCAGCTCAGCACCTCTGTGTCCCTCCTTCCCCCAGGGACCTCCCCTGCCCTGCCTTCTGGGAGCATCCATGGGGATACTGAGCTTAGAGACCAGGTGCTGCAGGAGTCAAACATCTTTGGGAGGTTAAAGACTTTGATTTAACACATAGCAAGCATTAACTGCACATCTGCCTCATGTCACCCTGTGCAGTATGCTTTCATATTTATTCCATTTGGTCCTGGGAAAATCCAGGATAAAATGAATTTCCATATCCATTGAAGAGACGAGGAAATCGAGGCTCAGAGGGACAAAGAACACACAACTGGGGAGGGGGTGAGATGGTTCCAGAATGTCCATCCCTGGACATCAAGGGAAGCAAGCCTGAATCTCCTAGTGAGTTGTAGGCATGCTTTTTCCTTCAGTATCTGCCTTGTGCAGTATGTGTCTGTGTCCTTAAGGGCAGATTGCTGCCTGGAGAGAAGGGACTGCATGACCCACTGGAGCCAGATCAAGGTTCTAGAGAGAGTTGCCAGCTTTAGCAAATAAAAATGCAAGATACTCAGATAAATTCAAATTGAATTTTAGATAAACAAATAATATGGGGGTTACAAGTATGTCCTATGCAATAAGCAGGGCACATTTATACTGATAAAGCACTGGTTTCTTACCTGAAATTCAAATCTGCTTGGCATCCTATGTTTAGTGAGCAACCCAGGTTCCCAGGGATCTTCCTGCCAGGTTGGGTGAGGAGGCTGCAGTCAGCTCTGCTTCCTGGTTCTGCGTGTTCTCTGGAACGCTTTCTGAAAATGGTCTCACCAGCTACACTTGAGGTTACCAACCCGCAATTTGGGCAAGGTGTGACCAACTGTATTTTATTTGGGTGGTACAATTTGAATTAATTTTTTTTTATTATTCAATTTTCAAAGATTGGGAACTCTCATGTATAAATCTATATTTGTGGAATTCTTAAAAACTGCCACTTCTTGTAATGCTGGCCCCTTCTGAGCACTAAGTTGAGGATATACTGTCAAAGGACCAGCACTGCTCAGTATGCACACTTACTAGTTTGCCCCATCCCTATTGCTCTGGTTGGCTTTGCCTAGCCCACTCAACTCATCTCTATATCCTGTCCAGCCCCTGCTCTCTTGATCTACACTTACACCAGAGAGTCCCCTCCTTCTTGCAGTGATAGCACAAACACCCAGAGCCTTCGATCCACTGTCCATGCCTTTCACAGCCTCTCCCAGCCCTGAGTCCACACTCCGATGCTCACGTACTGTCGCTGCACTGCCATCCCCCCTCGGGGCCCAGGCTGACCCAAGGCCAGTCCATGTGTGACTGCCCTTCTTCGAGACACCTCTGAGAAGCCCTCACTGAGATGCTCTCTGTTGCACAGAAATATATTGCCATTTGCTTGAATCTCTTTGTTGTTCAGATGAAGAAAATGAAAATGTGACTTTCAAGGATTATATAGAACAAAACCTGTGAGTAGGACCTGGATAGCAGGAAGCGGGGATGTCTCATCTATCCCTGCGCTGTTTCTCATAGACCGAACCTCCCCAGCCTCCCATCTCTGGGCGGTATAGCACCATGTGCTTAATGAGGCCTCTCTTTGACTGACTGATTGATTGATTACCAAAACACTCAGCGCTCCTGGCAAAGCAGTTCTCCCTCTGTTGAGCAAATTATCTTTATGCATCATCTTTGGAGCTCTCAGCAGTGTCTGGGAGGCTTTGGGTAAGAGCATCTAGGCCTGCCAAAGAGGAGGGGACTAAAAGCAGGAACTCTGAGGCTGGTGTGGAGTTTCATATCTACTTTCCAGTCTAAACCAGGAATTGGCAAATTACTGCCAGCATGCCCTATCTGGCCTATTTTTATAAATAAAATTTTATTGGAGCATGTTTGTAACTTGTCATCAGTGGCTGCTTCTGTGCTCAAAAGCAGAGTAGTTACAATGGAAACACATTCAGTCTGTTGAGGCTAAAATATTTAACTATTTCTGGCTCTTTACAGAAAAAGTATTCTACCTGATTCTACCCTCAAGAAAATGATACTATCCTTGCTTTCTTCCTAGGATTGATGCAGAAAAGTTAAATGCATCACACAGCAAAATGACCAGCCTAGCAGACAGCTCAAAGAAAATGCTCAATGACATCTACTCTTCTTCCTAATAAGTCTGTCTGACAAAGTCAGATAAAGTCCAGCTGAGGAGGGAGTGAAATACCTGTCTTAGGTACTTTTCTCTCATTGTCGAGATAAAATACTTGACACCCAAAGTTAAAGAAGGAAAGGTTTATCTAGCTTAGTTTGTAGAAGTTTCAGTCCATAATTGACTAGCTCCAAGGCAGGGTAGTAGCACTCACACCCAGGGAGGACATTCCCACTATCCACACCCAGAGCTATGCCAAACCAATCAATAGAGTAATTTAGTAATCATCCATCCTTGATCCCAGCATTACACACTCCAGGTCCAGTCAACTCTGAAAAGGCCCATTTATGACCACATGAGGCTTTAGCAGGGGAGCGGGCAGTTAGATAGGAGCCACAACAATCCTCATGCATCCTGAAGAACTTATGAAGAAAGAGAGTGAGGGATTTCATGAAGAGAAAATATCAAAGATACAGGTGTGGAAAGTTTCATCCCACACTTGGTAACCAGCAAGGAATCTACGTATTCTGGCCTGAGGGTTGAGGGGAGGGAGAAGCTGAACAAGCTGGTTTGGTCCATGCTGGGAAATCTGGGATCATTCTATCAGCATTTGGTCAAACAATGATGGAGTCTGGATGAAACAGCTGAGCTCCTTTCTGAATATGTTGGGTAGTGATGCAGGCAAGCAAGCTCTTTCCACTGTCAGTGCACCTGTGTTCAGTGGATTGATCCACTGCTGGATCTAAAGTCCTCATGAGCTAACCACATTCCAAATTAGCTTTCCCATCACTGGACACAATACTCACCACCCACAATTTAAAGGAGGAGAGGTTGAATATTTAACTCACAGTGTGGGGGTTTAGTCCATGATCAGCTGGCTCCAAGGTAGGAACATCATGGCAGAAGGGAGTGGCAGAACTTGTAAGGAAGACAACAGTGCCTGAGAGGAAAAGTGAGAGACCAGACATAGACCCCAAGGTCACACTCCATGATCTGCCTAGACACAGCCAGAAGTGTGCTCCACAAATCCCAGGGCAGATCCCAAAGCCAATCAGGGCACCATTCTAACTGCCACACCTTCCAAAACCCACTTTGGAACATCTGAGACTTTGGGGGCTATTTTAGATCTAAGCCATAACAGCCCATGTCAGTCTAATGATGGAGTCTATGCTGCTGCCACACAGCTACAGTGCAGTTGCTTGTGCTCAGGGCTCCTCCAACAGGCCTCATGTAACTTGCTTAACCTGGTGTGGTGTCTGTCTCCTGGAGGCAGGAGATCCTGGGTGCTGCTCACATGGCCCACTCAGGGCTCACAAAATGTTCACCAAGAATGTTAGTGCCTTTGACTTTACCAGGACACCCTGCAGCTCATTCTTATGTTCTATCCGTATTATTTTCATAGCATGCTTGTGGGTGATGGGAGGCAAGATTTTCCCGAGTTCCTCTCTGTTGGTGCTGCCACAGATCTGCCATTGTGTCAATTGTGTGCCATTGACAAACCCACTGAGCTCAGTACTCTGATTTTCCTTTGGTCACTTGGTTTGCCTTTTGTAATGCTTCTTATATTTTATCCATAACTGAGTAAAGGTTTGTAGCTGGAAGTAAAAGACTGGTTAAAGGTAACAACAGCAACTCCCCCCACTCCCACACAACTTCCAATAGAAGATTCCCCCAGCAGCATGGAAACAGTCTGATGTAGATCCACACAACCTAATGGGTTTCCACAGATCCCAAAAAGACAAGTGAGATGAGCAATCCTCACTATAGACATCAGTGAAGCCAAGACAGTAAAACATAGGAGTCCTCCTTATCCTTGGGGATTATGGTCCAAGTACCCAGTGGGCACCTGAAACCACGGAAAGTACCAAACTCCAGTTATACCATGTTCTTCCTGTACATATATAATTTAATTTAAAGTTAGACACACTAAGACATTAACAAAATACCATAGATCTTAGCAACCTCAGCATATGATTATTTTCTATCCTTATTAAGTGAAAAAATTTCACTTTTTTGTTTAAAGAAAGCATTTTATAGCTTTTCTTTGGCATGTATGAATTGTTAGCATCCCTGCTCTTGCACTCTGGCACCAATATATAAAATATGGGTTGCTTGAACACAAGCCCTATGATATCAGTGGATTTGGTAATGGAGAAGACTATGACATGACGAATAGGCAGGTAACATATACAATGTGGATACACAGGGCACAGGGGTGATGCATATCCCAGATTGGATGGAGCAGGATGGTGCAAGATTTCATCATGATGCCCAAAATAGCATGAAATTTAAAATTTATGAGTTGTTTATTTCTGGAATTTTCCATTTAATATTTTCACATAGTAGGTGACCTGAGGTAACTGAAAGCACAGAAAAGGCATCTGTGGATGAGGCAGACGTGGTATTGTCTTGACTCCATTTGAGGTTGGCATGTTCCATTCTGTGTTTTATGTGAGGGGTGCTTGTATCAAGCCCCTGTCTCCAGTCTCACACTGATCATGCTCTAGTAGGAAGTGACATCACCCTACTAAGGTATGTTTGGTGACACAATTGGGAGATATTAGATTTCTCCTTGGGTCTGGGTGCAGGAGAGGCCCCTGCAACAGAGGTTGCCTGGTAGCAGGCATAGCTGGAGTTCAGTGTAGTACTCAAATACCTGTAGCTGTACCTGGAGCAGCCCAGAGCAAGGAGCAAACCAGCAGAATTTGCACTTAGATCCTCAGGTACTAAGCCCAGCCCACCACCTACCCCCATTTCAGAGGACTGGTAAAAAGGGCAGCTGTGTCCAAGGCACACTCCCGTGTTTCTTGATCCCACTCAGAGGATCCTAAATCTACAGAGAGAGGAGCAGATCAATACAGCTGCCATCTTTCCTCACTGCTCTCATTCACATTCCTTTTTCTTGTTGCTGTTTTTCTCCCACTGCTATACTGGGGAGTGAACCCAGGGCCTTTGCACTGAGCTACATCCCCAGCCCTTTTTGTATATATGTATTATATATGTATGTACATATTTTTGTCTTTTTGATACAGAGTTTCACTATGCAGTTAAGACTGGCCTTGAAGTCATTTTGTAATCCAGACCGGTCTCAAACTTGCAGTAATCTTCCTACCTCAGCCTCCCAAGTGCTGGGATTACAGGCATGTGCCACCATGCCCAGCTCTCCCTTTTTGTATTTTTTATTCTGAGATAGGGGCTCATGAAATTGCTAAGTTGCTCAGGCTATACTCAAACTTGCAATCCTCTTGCCTCAGCCTTCCAGAGTGCTGGCATAACAGGTATGTGACACCATGGCCAACACATTCCTCTGCTTGTATCCAAAAGACTGGCTTAGTTAAAAAGACCATCTGTTCCGGACCAGACAAAGGAAAAAGAATTTCTGGGTCTACTGGATTCTGTCACCTCACATTTTGGGGTGGGTTCCCAGAAATGATCATTTAAGGGGTCCTGCACTGTAGACAGGTGTGGAGTTCTCTCTGGCTTGAAAATGATAGATCCCACCAGGACTTCTGAAGAGGAACCACCCTGTGGTAGATGGGCTGCATTGCCAGGGCCTCATCCTGGTTGCTAGAAAAGACCAGAAAGTCCAAGGTGAATCCAGGGTCTCAGCCACATGACAATCAGCATTGCTGCCATCAAGGCCAGCCTGGACCAGCCCTGGGAAAAGCCTTCTTCTCCCAACCTGACTGCTGCTGCTTCACTGGATCCCAGAGGCCAGAGGAGTTTGTCCTGGCCTAGGGGGCCCTGTCCTTTCCCCTTCCCAGGGGCCCAGACACAGAACACTCTCACGCAGAAGACAGAGTTAGAAACAGTTTACTGGACTTCTGGATGTGTGACACAAATTTCTCCTTCCTGCCTTCCAGGGGATGGTAAGGATGGCAGGCTGGCCCCAGCTGACTGTGACCCCCACATGGCATCCCTGGTCTCCTCTGGGTTTTGGCATCAGTGCTAAGTATGTTTTGCTTTGTATCCCTGTGTCCAGTGATAACAGAAGTTGTGAATTATGATCACAGCAGCAAATGTTTCTAATCTTCCATGAAACAAATGCAGTGTGTTTTCTTCCTGGGGGCTGCGGCAGCAAGGCCAAGGCCAAAGCTGCAGCTGCCACGATACTGCGACCTCAGCTGACGTCAATACAAGTCATTCCAGGCCGAGGGCTCCACTCAGGAAGCTTGCAAGTGATACTGAAAATAAATTTGCATTTTTTCCTTTCACCGGAACTCAGTTCTTCTCCATTCCACTGAGATGTTTTCACCAGTCTCTGTATAGCCAGCATGTTGAATAAGCCCAGCTTGCGAGGTGCATGGAAGACAACCACAGCTTTTGTCCTTTAAGATTTATGCAGCCCAACTCATGTTCCTTGGCTTGGGATGAAAACCTTGGCAGGCTCTCACTTTGCTGCTCCTCTTAGGAAATAGTCTGTCCGACGATCGCTTTAAATGGAAAACAGTCTCAATTTGGAATTTCAATGTCTGAGCCAAGATATTAGTCAAAACTCCACATTTTAACATCCCATTTCCCTCCCCACTCTAGCTGAGTCTGCTCAGGGCTAGAAGCTGGCCTGGGAAAGAGGTTGCTTTTCCTCTTTCCCTGCTGTGGTCTTCTCTCCCCGTGTTCTTCTGCCTCAAGAGGAGAGGGGAAGAGAGGCTGGGGCAGCCTTTACCTGAGTGGGAGTGGAGATGGCACTGCATTCTTCTACCCCACATGAGGGTCTCTGCACTACGGGGTTCTTCAGTGGGTCTGTCCTTCCTTGATCTTCTTCTGGGTGGTCACTTGAGTTCTCTTCCTTAATCCTCAGGTTTACCTCCAGTGTCTTGCTGCTGGAGTTCTCCCCCGCCCCCAGTGGCCCTGTAAGTCAAGGCCCTGCATGACCTATACTGGTTCCTTCTCAACATGGCCCCTACTTGGTTCTAATTCTCCTCTATCTCTCATCCTGACAACCTCCAGGGCAGTCTGCATGTCAGCTCAGCTCCCTGTGGTTGCTATAAAATAAATGAAATGATCACTGTAATGGTTTAGATCTAAAATGTCCCTCAAAGAGCATTCGGAAGTGGAGCAGGTTGGGAGTGAGTCACAGCAGGTTTAACACGGAAGGGTGTGTTTTTGTCCTTGGCTCCTCCCTTCTGTTTCATGGCTGCCATGAGGTGAGCAGCTTTATTTCACCACATCCTTCCACCATGATATTTCTTCCTCAGAACCAGTCAACCATGGACTAAAACCACTGAAACTGTGAGCCCAAATAGACCATTCCACCTTAAGTTTCAGGTGTTGAGTATTTTGTCCCAGTGATAGGAAAGTGACTAATACAAACAAACTGGATGACTTCAAACATAGAAAAGTATCCTCTCATGGTTCTGGAGGACAAAATTCCAAAATCAGCTTCACTGGCTTTAATTACAGTGTTGGCACAGGCCAGGATCCCTTCACACTCCAGGGAGAACCTGCTCTTTGACCCTTATAAAATCTGGTGGCTGCTATCAGTTCTTGGCTTGTGGCCACATCACTCTGTCCAATGTCTCTGTGGGCACGTGACCTTCTGTTCTGTGGGGGTCTAAATCTGCCTCTGCCTGTTTTATAGGAGGACATGAATTGCTGCATTTGGTGCTCACATTGTCCCCATTAAGGATAATCCAGGATCAGCTCCCCATCTAATGATCCTTACCCTAGTCATATCTCCAAACATCATCTTTTCAAAAACAGTCGCATTTCTAATTCCAGGGATGAGATCTAGCATCAATCAGGGCTTTTATCACTGTGCTGTGGCCTGTCTCTGAATACCCAGCTGGTAAAAATTCTAGCTTCTGCCCTCAGTGAGAGGTGTCCCCTGGTAAGTTCTGCAAGCAGCTTGTGGAAACCCCAAGCAGTGTGAGGTGTGGAGTCAGGCCCCACTTCCTTCTGTAGGGCACATGCTCTCCACAGACACATCTCTCAGAAAGTCCTCCTTCAGAGCCTGTCCCCCAGCAGCTGACACTTTATATTCTGCAGTGTGGTAAAAGGCTCAAGGTTTCATACCATTTCCTGTCACATCGAAAGTGACTTGGCCCTCAAATGTCACTTTTAACCATCTGTTACCTTTGCTATGCAATTATTAGTAGTTGATGCTGTGTAGGGCCACAGCCTTTCAGGTTGTGCAAACTGTGGCCTGTCTAGGAAACACCTGAGAGACCACTGGGGGCTGTGATGCAGTCACACACCATCTGAAAGCCTGGTGACCCAGTCTTGGTTTCTCACTTGTGCAGGGATGGGCTTCTTGTGTGCATTCACACCATATATACCCGTGGTTCCCCTGGGCCTCCCCACAGTCAACCTCACTGTAGTCTCTCACATTCCAGGGACTCCCTACAGGATGCTTGATGATGCAAATACTGTCATGTGATTGTGCAATGTTAGTAACAAATGACATGGAGGTGCTTCAGTATCAAGACTTGCACCTTATAAGTGGTGTGCTGGTCTATAAACCTCTAGCTCTGTGGGTGAACAGAGTGTCATTTAATTGGGGTGGGGGGTCAATGTTTATATGAACCAAGCAGAGAGGGACAAGCTGGTTTGGAAATGAAATGTATGTCTCATCTTCAGAGTGTGCTCTAGATTTTAGAAGGAGAAGGAATATATTTGTTTTGAAGGTTCTGAAATGTTCAGATAATAAATTCTTTTATCTCCTTCTTTCCCCTTACCAGTGAAGATGAGTGGCCTATCCCTCAACTGGTAGACTAGGGAATTAGAAATCACAAGACCTGGGCTAAATTCCTGCAGACTTGAGTATGCTTCTTAACTGGAAACCCATTTGTTCTCAGGGTTACCTGTGAAATCTGCAGTTTATATAGAAAGAACTAATAGGTATCCAGAGAGGCATTGTTCACAATGATGGTGTCATCAGAAGCCGAGCTTGCTAAGGTCCATGAACACAACTTGATTATTTTTTAATATCCTGACTCATTCCCCCCACCCATCGCTTCTTTTGCCATTCCAGTAACCCCTCTTCCACCAATATCTTGAAAGAAAACTTGAGTCTTCTCATATTCATTTGTAACTTGCCTTATTCTAGATTCTCATGTCTTTAGCTCCAAGAAAGAACTATTCTGAGTGGGCCCAGTTATCTTTTATTTGGATAATACCTGTGGGGAAACTGAGGAAGATTTGGAGGCAGCCTTGGAGTTGGTCTGCCATGTTCGTTTGCTAGAGCTTCCATAACAAGATTCCACACAATGGTGAAATAAAGAATAAAAATATATTCCCTCACAATCTGTGGACTGAAAGTCCAATGTCAAGGTGTTGGCAGGTCTGGTTTTTCTTGAGGCACTCACTATGACTTGCAGATAGCTTTCTTGCCCCTCTTTCTTGCAAGGTCTCTGTGTGCATCTGTGTCCTATTCTCTTCTTATAAAGACACTGGTAAGATTGGATTAGAACCCTCCCTATTTAATTTCAGCTACTTTTTAAAGACTCTGTCTCCAAATACACTCATGTTCTGAAGTACTGAAGGTTAAGACTTCAACACGAGAATGGAGGAGGCACCATTTAGCTATCATGCACTTTATGTGCATGATTTCAAGCAATGTTCCCAGTTACTCTGTAAAGTAGTTATTATTGTCCTCATTTATGTAGGATGAAACCAAGGCCCTCAAAGATTAGGAAACCCGGCCAAGGCCACACAACCAACAATTGGCACAGACACGATCAACTCGGATCTGTGTGACCCAAACATGAACTTTTTCCATTGCACCCACTATCTGCTGGGGCCAGGTGGCTGCACAGTGTGAGAGGTGGGGACCAAGGGGAGAAGGTGGCATAATACAAACTGGCACTAAAAATAAAGTGCTAAGGGTCACATACTCATGTATAGTCAGTCCTAAACTTCCCTTCCCCTCCCCTATCCAATGACTTACTGTCTCCTTTTACCTAGATTGGCTCATGCCTTCACATCTGACTTGATCAGGACCATTGACAGGAGCTGGAGAGACTCTCTTCCTAGAAACTAAGGGTCTCCATGGAAAAGGAGGGCAGAAAAATCAAAAAAGGAGGTCCTGAGCCATGGGGAACCTTGTCCCTGACTCATGGCTGGTGTGGGAATGAGCTTGTATACTTGGGGAAGACAGAATAAAGCAGCTTGGAGAAAACCAAGATCACCATGGTTGAGGAAAGAAGCTACACTGACCTCTTCCATGGGATTCAATCTTGGTTGGTCCAGAGCAGCTGAGTTCACATCAGTAACCCCCAAGTATTACAGGCTGAATTGCGAATCCCAGAATTTATATGCTAAAGTTCTAACTCTTACTATCTCAGAATGTCACTCTATTTGGAGATACAGTCTTTAAGAAGTAACTGAGTTAAAATGAGGTCATGACGGGGCATCCTAATCCAGCCTCACTGGGGTCTGTGTGAGAGGTGAGATTAGGATACAGACATACACAGAGGGAAGACCATGTGAGGACACAGGGAGAAGGCTGCCATCTGCAAGCCAAGGAGAAAGGCCTCCGGATAAATGAACCCTGCTGAAAACTTGACCTTGGACTTCCAGCCTTCAGTACTATGAGGAAATAAATCTCTGTTGACTAAGCCACCTGGTCGATGACACTTTGTTACGGCAGCCCAAGCAGACAAATGCACCTGGAGACGAACCTATTTCCTCTTTCTTTCTTCCTGCCCCACCTGAGTGGTCTTAGGTTAGTCCTAGAGTATACTCTGCCTGCACGGCTTACAAACTGAAGACCAGAGACACGTGGCAAAAGGCCAATCATGAAGAAAACGTCAGACAGAGAAAAACGAGACTGCATTAGGAAAACACATAACATCTTACACAAAAAGCACCTGGACATCACCTACAGATGGGTGCTGTTGAAAAATTGATGGTCATACATACAGTTATATGTGTATACCTATAACTATACTACTAATTCTCTGTTACTTCATCAAAAAGAATAGTTTGTGTTGTCATTGTTTGATTGTCTGATCATTTTTATGCCTAGATCTTATAACTTAAACTACTTCTAAGATAACAATATGTAGTACATTAATTTGTATTAATTTCTTACTTTTTTTTTGAAATTCTGTATTATTTCTATCTTTTTTTCTGTTTTGGTTTTTAAAATAAAAAAAAAATGGCCATTCCTGGCCACTCTCTTAGATTTCTCCAAAGTTCCCCATTGAGCCCCTATCCCCATAGTTCTGATCTGAGGCTGCACCTCCATCCTTCCCAGTTTCTTGAGACTTGTGCTCAACCCTTAGCATTAATATGATGGATAATCAACAGTTTTGCAATAGTGAATCTCCTAATCCAGGAAGGTGAGTGACATCTTTGTGAAAGTGCTTCAAAAATGGTAAATGTCTATAAATGTAAATTGTTACTATCTGAAGCATTAGAAGTCTCTTTATATTTAATCAGGTCACGAATTACTGGTGAGGACTATAGTGAAAAGAAAATTTTCCCCAAATGCCTGAGTGGAAGCCTGGGAGTGACAAGGAACAGCTGTGCACCTTGATTCCTGGCCACTGACCTTCACAGGTCCCAAGAAGCTTCTGCACATGAACCTGAACCAGGGTTCCTTATAAACAAGCGGAGGGAGTTGCTTAAGTAATGCATGCCTCAGGAAGTTCATTGCTGGCCTGGGTTCTGCAGTCATAACTCTGGTCTACTTAAAGGCATGCTGTAGTTTGCTCCCAGAGATGGAAGGTCAGGCTTACATGATTTGTGATATTTGCAGGATCTGACATTAGAAACGAAACACGTGTTTCTGTACTTTTGGGTCTTTTCTCTTTGACTTCTCCCATATTATATACACCCATATTTTATACCCAAGAGGACTAAGATTTAGACGTCTCTATACTCCCACGGAAAACCTGGGGAGGGCACATGGTTTAGAATGGTTAGGGAAATGGGCTTTGGCGGGAGGCATGCCTGGGATTATGCTCTGGCCTGCCGTTGGGGTCTATGGGATGCTGGTAGGTCCATTCTCTCCAAAACTCACTGTCCTTACTTGCAAATGGAGATTCTTATCAGGTAGTTTGGTGAGACTTCAGTTGAATAAGTCTTGTGGTGCTTAATTCAGTTACTAACACATGGGATGCTTGCAGAGAGAATTTCTGAACAATTCACCCAAGAGCCTCACCCTGTTCATAGTAGTGATTCTCAATCTTTGCCAACATTAGATTTGCCTGGAAACCCGTGCAAACTCCTGTGACCCAGGATGCACTCAGAACAAGCACAGAGGAATCTTGGGAGGTGCAGTCAGATTGAGAGTCTCCATGGGAACTTGTGAGGAGCAGAGCAGGGTGGCCAGCTCATTTGAAGATTGAGGAAGTGTCTACAGGACCACCTATCCCAATTCTCTCTCATAATGTTGCTCTCCTGGGCTACCAGAAGCAGAGCTGCCCTGCAGAGGTTTCTGGAATTAACCTGGCTGAGGGGAGAGGCAGTCCAGTAAGGCTGTGGGGTCACAGAGGCAATAAAGACTTGAGGAAGCCCATAGAAGCTGTGGGGCAGAAGGTGGGGAGGCAGAAGAGGTATATGAGTGGGAGACTGTTGGCTTCATGTCAGGGAAACCACGAGTTTCAGTAGAGAAGGAGGTCATTCCTGTGTTCCCAGCAAGACTGGGAAAGGTACCTTAGTCTCGAAGCCCCTGTGGATGGGAGTGGGCAGCTGTAAGAGCCATTCTGTTGGCAGGATGAGCAGGATTCTAGGTGGGGGGCATCATAGGAGCAGGGAAAGAATAAAATAAGGGCCTCATTACATTTTCTGGTTAATTCTGACTGAAAGGAGTTAAAACTCTCCTAAAAATACTCCCTAGAAAACAGTCTCAAGGACAAGGAAAGAAAAAAACAGATAAAAAAGATACAATGACACAGGTGACATTAGGGACTTACAGAGAGAGGGAACTAACAGATAGAACAGAGAGAGAGAGAGAGAGATACAGAGACAGAGACAGACAGAGACAGAGACAGAAACAGAGACAGACCCAAATATACAAAGCCAAGAAGCTGAGATAGTTGTCTCTCCCCACCTCCAATAAAATGTAGGAGAGATGGAGTTGGGAGGCTGCCTAACTTTGAAGAAGTCTCTTGTTCAGTATATAAAAATATAAACTCACACATATACCCTTATGTATATGCATGTGTGGTTACTGTATTACATTAGATGGCCACACATTCCTTTCCTAACTCTAAGCTAACCTTTTATAAAGCTCCACCCAAGTAGCCCTAGCCACCTGCTCATCCCAGAGATAAGGTCCTGTCAAGGACAAATAAACAAACAGACCAAAAAAAAAAAAAAAAAAAAAAAAAAAAAAAAAAAAAAAAAAAAAAAAAAAAAAAAAAAAAAAAAAAAAAAAGAAAGAAAGAAAAAGAAAAAGAAAAGTTATAAATCCCCCAGCCCCCGAAAAAATGAGACTGGCAGTGGTGCCCAGTTTAATCCAGAGGCAGACTGAAAGCCAATCAAATTATGGCAAGTTCCAGGTACAGGAAAAGGCCCCTGGAACCTAATTTTTAAAAAAAGCCAAAAACAAAGGGCCCATAGGTCCACCATCCTTCCAAAGACCCCTGCATGTCTGTCTCTTCATGGCAGATTTCTATCTTCTCCTTTCCCCGCCTTGCAAAGAAAGTGTCTTTCTGTCTGAACTCCATTCCTTACTGGTGCTGAGTTTATGATCCTGGTTAGCCGCTTATCCCAGTGGACAGCAGTGCTCATCCCCAGATACACAGGAAGGGAAGCTGGTGTTCCAAGGAGGTACAGCTGTCTGCTTGCTGTCTCTGCTGAGGTACCCCAGGGAGACTTCGGGCATCTCACTTTACCTGGGTACCTGTGCCCCATGTGCAGATGAGGGAATTGAAGAGGTGCTCTCCAGAGCTGAGGCTCATGTTTCATGCCATGAGAAGCACCACAGAACCCCAGCCTAGTAGTTGGGCCACCAGTTTTACTTCCCCATGCCTAATGCACATCTGCCCATCTGCTTCTATCTAGAGAAGACCCCTAAGCCCCATGCCACCAGTCATTTCTATGGTAATATTTTCCCTCCTGAGGTATATAGGAAGGTACAACGTCAAGACTGTGCCTGTTCCATGCTCCCAGAAATCCTATGCTTGGCAGTGCTTCTGGACTGTTCTGTGCTTCTGGGTTAGTACTGAAGTGCTGTCTTTGCTACTTTTGAACTAGAGATGACTGCTTGCCAAGGAGCAAAGGAGGTCCCCAAGCTCTGTTGCCACTCTCAGGAGGTAGCTGGGCTCACCTGCTGCTGGGCTCTCTGACAATTCCTGTTGTGGGTCTCCATATGCTTTCATGTCTTTATGAGGTATAATTAAAAACACAGTGAGTGCTGTTGCTGAGTGCCATTCAGTGAAACTTCTGACGCTTTCTGAAAATCAAAGTGACCATGAAACATTTTGAATTGTTTCAGGACATGGAGGCAGCCGTGACAACGCAAATTAAAGACATTCACAAGAAAGGAATTTCAGAACTGCTTCAGAAAGTGGCAAGAATGATGGAATAAGTATTTCTGAAAGTTAGGGGGAATATTTTTTGCAGGGGATTAATGGCAATGCGTCTTTTACTGTAATAAATTTTTAAAAATTTTATCAGCTAGTGTATTTTTCATTCATACCTTCTATATAATACAGTGGTACCTCAGTTCACAAGTTTAATTCATTCTTCACTTCTGGTTGCAAACTAAATTGGTTGTGAGCCGCATCAAATTTCCCCATAAGGTTCAATATAAACAAGGATATTTCATTCTGAACCATATGTATTTTTTTAGCCACAAAAATATGAAACAAAGTACAGTACAGTACAAAAAGAGAAAACACTAACCTTGCTTGAGGCAACTTCTGGCATGGAGAACAGGAAGGTGGGTGGGGAGGAGGTTATTTTTGGAGGGAGAGTCCCCCTCCATAAGGACATCTGGGAGAGCAGGGTCAATTTTGACGAAAAATCTGTCTCATGTCACTTGTTTTTTCCTGTGCTGCACAACCCTCAGGAAATGAGAGACCACATTATCGTTCATCAGATTCAGTTATGTTGGGGGATGCTTCTCAAAGAAATCCTGACATTCATTCCACTTTTCCATAATTGATTTTATCACATCACTGCCAGCCTCCTCCCTGTCTTCCTCTTGCTCAGTGGACTGCTCCTCAGCAAGCACCTTCTGTGCTCACTCTAGAGTTCAGCAAGTCCTTCCATCGTTAGCTCCTCCTTATGGTCTTCAACAGGCTACTCTGTGTCTGCACCACTGATGTCCTTGCCTATACTCTTGCCCATGGACATGATATTTTCCACTACCTGTGCATCAGACCCTTCAAAGTCACATTTATTGACACATTCTGGCCACAGTTTCCTCCAGGCTGACTTTAAGGTTTGGTACATGACACCTTCCCAGGATTTGTCAATGAGGTTGATGCAGTGGAGGACAGTGAAATGTTTCCTCCAGAACACTTTCAGAGTCAAGGACATCTCTTCAGTGACATTAAAATGCCAGATGAAGAGCACCTTTGTGCACGGTTTTTTGAAGTTGCAGATCACTTGCTGCTCCATGGGCTGTAGAAGAGGTATTGTGTTGGGGAGAGGAACTTGACCTTTATGAAGTCATATGTAGCATCTGAATCAACCACAAGGGCTGGAGGGCGTGCTGGGGCATTGTCCATCAGAAGGCACCTTTCAGGCAGTTGGTTGTCCAAAAGAGATTTCTTTTCTTTTTTCCTTTTTTTTTTTATTTAAGAGAGAAAAGACACAGAAAAGAAAAACAAAATCCAAAAGAGACAAACAAACAACAACAAACCCAATACAATAACTGTATAGCTTTGCAAAACAAGATGATAGGAATTTGACAATGGTTGTAATATTGCATATTGTTACCTTCAAAAGGGTTGCTTAGATTAACAGATATAGACATGTAAAATTGTTCTAATCATATGAGTATTAACAGTTCTTTTAGAATAACTAATACATTTAGTAGTAAAGTCATTTTAGCTATCATATATATATATACATATATATACATATATATATACACACAAATCTATGTCTTTTTCCTTTTCCCTTTCTTCTTTCCTCCTTTCCCCTATCCTAATTACTTTTCCTCTTTGAGCAGTTTCTCACCATTACACAGTATTTATTGTAGATTTTGGATCGTATATACTTTTTCAGTTTCTTACACTAGGGTGACAATACAGTGTTTGCACATATGAGTTTGACTTATTTCACTAATGAGTATGGTCTCAAGCCGTGTCCATTTACTTATAAAATTCTTGATGCAATCTTTCCTTATAGCTGAGTAGTACTTCATTGTATAAAAATACTACTTTTTTTTATCCATTCCTTGATTGATGGGTACTTGGGTTGTTTCCAAGATTTGGCTATTACAAATTGTGTTGTTATACCATGAGTGCACATATATTACTGTGCTATGACGTTTTCCATTCTTCTGGGAAAATGCTCAGAAGCAGGATAGCTTGGTCAAATGGAATCTTTAATCCTAGCTTTTTGAGGAATCTCCACACTGATTTCCACAGTGGTTGCACCAGCCTACACTCCCACCAACAGTGGAGAAGAGTTGTTTTTTCCCCACAGCCTTTCCAACATTTGTTATTGCTTGATTTCTTGATTTGGCCATTCTTTCTGGGGTGAGATGGAATCTCAGTGTTGTTTTAATTTGCATTTTCCAAATGATTATTGATGTTGAACATTTTTTCATATCTTTATTTGCCATTTGTATTTCTTCATCTGAGATGTGTGTGCTCATCTCAGATGCCCACTTTTGGATTGGGTTCTTGAAATTTGGGGGCCTGATTTTTTAAAAAATTTTATGTTCTGGATACAAGTCCTTTGTCTGAGGGACCGCTGGCTAAGATATTTTCCCAATTTGTGAGTTTTCTTTTCACTCTGTTGAAGATTTCCTTTGACATGCAAGAACTTTTTACTATGACGAGATCCCAGTTGTTGATTCTGAGAAGTATCTCCCGTGCAGTTTGATTTTTGTTCATGAACTCTGCCTACTCCTATGTCATTAAGATTTTTACCTACTTTGTCTTCCAGCAGATTTAGTGTTTCTGTTTTAATATTTAGATCTTTGATCCATTTTGACTTTAGTTTAGTGCATGGTGATAGATATGGATCTAGTTTTAGTTTTCAGCATATTGAAAGCCAGTTTTTCCAGCACCACTCATTAAAGAGGCTTTCTTCCAGTGTACATATTTGGCCCCTTCATCAAAGATGAGGTGACTGAGTGTGTTTGTAGTTGTGGCTGTATCTTCTAATCTATTCCATTGATCTTCAGGTCTGTTTTTATTGTAGTACCATCCTGATTTTATCACAGTAGCTTTGTAATACAATTTCAAGCCTCGGATTGTGATGCCTCCTGACTTACCTTTGTTGCCCAGAATTACCTTTACTATTCTAGGTCTCTTCTGGTTCCAGATGAATTTTAGGGATTATTGCTCTAGCTCTGCGAGGTATGCAAGTGGTATTTTGATTGGGATTGCATTAAATCTGTATAATAATTTTGGGAGAGTGGACATTTCCACAATGTTTGTTCTTATCCATGAACAAGGAATATCTTTCCATTTTCTGAATATCTTTTCATTTCGCCTTCGATTTCCTTTTTCAGAGTAATGTAATTTTCACTGTATAGATCTTTTACTTACTCTGTTAGATTGATTCCTACATATTTAATTTTTTTGGATGTTATACTGAAGGGTGTGGTTTCTCTTATTTCTCTTTCGGTGAGTTTGTTGTTTGTGTACAAGAATGCTATTGAGCCAGGTGTGGTGGTACACGCCTTTAATCCCAGCACTCAGGAGGCTGAGGTAGGTGGAGCATTGTGAGTTCAAGGCCAGTTTGGGCTACAACGTGAGCAAAACCAGCCTGAACTGCATAGTGTGACCCTGACTCAAAAAAAAATAAAAAATAAAAATAAAAATAAAAATAAAATAAAGAATGCTATTGATTTTCGAATGTTGACCTTGTGTCCAGTTACATTACTGAATTTAGTCATTGCATCTAGAAGTCTTTCAATGGATTTTTGGGGTCTTCTGTGTAGCGTATCATATCATCTTCAAATAATGATAATTTAACTTCTTCCTTTCCTGTCCTTATTCCTTTTATTTCTCCCTCTTCTTTAATTACTCTGGCTAATGTTTCCCGAACTATATTGAATAGGATTGGTGATAATGGGCATCCTTGTTTTGTTCCTGATTTTAGGTTGAAAGTGTTCAGTTTTTGTCCATTTAGTAAGATGTTGGCAGTTGGTTTATGATATATGGTTTTTATCAAGTTGAGGTAGAGACCATCTATTCTGATTTTCTGTAGGGTTTTTATCATGAATGGGTGCTGGATTTTGTCAAAAGCTTTTCCTACATCTATTGAGATAATCATGTGATTCTTGTCCTTGGCTCTGTTGACATAGTGTATTACATTTATTGACTTGAGTATGTTGAAACATCCCAGCATTCTTGGGATGAATCCCACTTGATCATGGTGTATATTTGCCAGTATTTATTGAGGATTTTTGCATCTATGTTCATTAGGAAGATTTGCCTATAATTTTCTTTTTTGGTGGGGTCTTTCTCTGGTTTTGGTATTAGGGTAATCCTTGCTTCCAGGAATGAGTTAGGGAGAGTTGCTTCCCTTTCAATTTCACTGAAGAGTTTGAGGAGTGTTGGCATTAAGTCTTCCCTAAATTTCTTGTAGAATTCAGAGTGAATCCATCAGCACCTGGGCATTTCTTTGTTGGTAAGGTTCTAATTATATTTTCAATTTCATTAAATGAAATTGGGTTATTCAGCAGTTTTACATCTTCTTGATTTAGCTTTGGTAATTCATACATTTCTAGGAATCTGTCCATTTCTTCTGTGTTATTGAACCTGTAAGAGTAAAGTTTTTCAAACTAAGTATTGATGGTCTTCTGTATTTCCACAGAGTCTGTAGTGATTTCATCCTTTTTGTTTCTTATTGCATGGATTTGAGTTTTTTCTTTCCTTATTTTTTTTTGATAAGGTTGGCCAGGGGTTTATCAATTTAATTTATTCTTTCAAAGAACCAACTGTTCAATTCATTAGTTCTTTGTATTGTTTCTTAGTTTCAATTGCATTAATTTCTGTTCTGATCTTTATAATTTCCTCCCTTCTTTGGGCTTTGGGCTTGACTTGCTCTTCTTTTTCTAGAAGTTTGAGGTGCATCATTAAGTTGTTTATGTGTGTTCTTTCCATTTTCCTGATGTGGGAGTTTAGTGCTATAAATTTCCCTCTGAGGACTGCTTTCATTGTGTCTCACAGGTTCCTGTAATTTGTATTTGCATTTTCACTCAATTGTAGATATTGTTTAATTTCTTCTGTGAACCATTGCTAGTTTAGGAGAGTGTTATTTAATTTCCACGTGTTTA
Organism: Dasyprocta punctata; assembly: GCA_004363535.1. NCBI lineage: Eukaryota > Metazoa > Chordata > Mammalia > Rodentia > Dasyproctidae > Dasyprocta > Dasyprocta punctata. The sequence goes on along the minus strand of RJWM01002120.1, from coordinate 67,033 downwards.
TGGGGTTCTTGTGGGGTGTTTGTCATTAATTTCCAATTTTATTGTGCTACAGTCAGACAGTATGCATGGAATTATTTCAATTCCTTTGTATTTACTTAAGCATGTTCTGTGGGCTAGTATACTATCTATTTTAGAGAATGACCCATGTGCATCAGAGAAGAATGTATATTCTGATGTTGTTGGGTGAAACACTTGGTACACATCTGCTAGGTCCATTTGTTCACAAGTTTGACTCAGTTCTGTTATTTCTTTGCAGATTTTTTGTTTGGTTGATCTGTCTCTTTGTGACAATGGGGTGTTAAGGTCCCCTGTTACAACCGTATTATTGTTTATTTGGTTTTTCATGTCTATTAAAATTTGTCTTACATAGTTAGGTGCTCCCATATTTGGTGCATATATATTTATGATTGTAATCTGTTCTTCTTCAAGTTTTCCCCTAACAAGTATGTAGTAACATTCTTTATCACTTTTGATCAGTCTTGATTTGAAGTTCACATTGTACGCAAACAAAACAGCTATCCCTGCTTTTTTTCTGGGTTCCTGTTGCATGGAGTATTATTTTCCATCCTTTGACTTTGAGTCTATGAATTTCCTTTGAAATTAAATGTGTTTCTTGTATACAGCATGTTGTTGGATTTTGTTTCTTAATCCACTCTGCTAGACTGTTTCTTTTTATTGCTGAGTTGAGACCATTTACATTGATGGATATAGCTGATATGTACTGACTTATCACTGTCATGTTATCTTTCTGTTGCTGGTTTTCTACTTTTTCTGTTTAATTGCTTGCCCTGCTTAGTGGTTTCCTTTTGCTGTTGTTCTTGGGAGTGTAGTTATCTTTGACTCTTTCTAGAGTGTCTTTTAGTACTCTTTGTAGTGTTGGCTTGGTGGCCATGAATTTCTTCATTTGTTCTTTGTCATAGACAAAAGAGATTTCTTAACGGTGGGAGCAAACACGTTGTGCAGCCATTCCATGAACAATTCCTCAAGCTTTTGCTTTGGCCCTCCACGTAATGGGCACTCTGGCCTTGCTCATATCGTGTTCCTTGAATGCACAAAGGGTCTGGAAATGGTTCACCATTGCTGGCTTAATCATCAGACAGGCACTTACGTTTACACAGAAAAAGGGTCCATTTTCTTCATGGGCTTGTGTCCCCACAGTATCTTTTCCTACTGCATGACACAGGTTCTACTTGGCATCTTCTTTCAGAAGAGCCCTGTTTCACTGCAGTCGAACATTTGTTGAGCAATGTATCCTTCTGCCTTCATAAATTCTGCAAATTCTTTCTTGTTGGCTTCTGCAGTCTCTTCTACAGAACTGGAATCTTCACCATGTCTCATCACACTGTGGATGCCACTTGTCTTGTGGAATTCACAATCCCCTTTCCACTGGCTTTGTATCAATCACTTGTTGTAAGTGTGGAGATGTTTTCTTGCGGTACATCACTGTGCAATTTCCAGGCTTTTTCACAGATCATAGCTTCACTAATGCTATCACCTGTCAGTTGCTTCTCATTCAGCCACACTAAGGAAAGTCTTTCCACCTCTTCCAGCACTTACATCTTCTGCTTGGTTAACAACATTACTCCTTTTGCAACATCAGCTCCTTTGATAGCATCTTTATTCTTCAAAATACTCAAGATTATTGATTTCACCATCTTGTACTCTGAGGCCAGATTAATCACATGAAAAACATACTCATTCTTCTCTACAATTTTCTTCTTCAATGCCATGGCTATTTCTTCAAAACTTTCTGCTTACCATTTTTGTTCTGCACTTTCTTGTTACCTTCATTACTGCTCTGCACATTCTGGTTACCTTCATTGCTACTCTGCACTTTCTTTTTAACATCATGCTTGCTCTGCTCTTTCTTTGGAACCAGGCTGCATTGAATAATACTGTACAGTACTGTGTGTGACAAAAGAGCATTAAAAAAGCCTTATGGCAAGTGTTCATAGGTCTGTCTGCAAACATGATCTTGACTAGTGGAAGCCATGACCACATGTTAGAGTGGGGAAGATGGTTGTGTTCATGTCCATGCAGGGAAGACGGCCATGGTCATGTTCATCACCCAGGGAGAAGTTCAGGAACAGAAGCAAAATTTTGCTGAATACTTCTGTATGCGAACCAAATTGTTTGCAAACAGAAGCATTTGTGAATCAAGGCATTACAGTAATGGAATGAAAGGCTGGTTTCCCTCTGACAAGAGCCCCAAGTCCTAGTGGTTAAGTGGGTGGGCTTTCCTGCCAGGTTGGTCTCACCTGTTGTCACCAATTTCATTACCACAGGCTCTGTCTTCTCTCTGTGAGTCAGATTCAGTTACCATGACAGAACCACAGTGTGTGGCTAACAAACCAGAAGTGTCAAAATCCCAGAGACTGGAAGCCCCAGACCAAGGTATCAGCAGGTGTGGTTTCTTCTGAGGTCTTTTTCCTGTACTGAGAGACCCAATGAAGTTGGCCTATTGTCAGTGTCTAATCTCTGCATTTGTCACCAATCATATTGAATTGGGGGCCAACTTGAGGACCTCATTGTAATTTAACCACCTCTTTAAAAGCCCCATTTGCAAATGCAGTCACTTTCTGAGGTGGGGTTAGGACTCTTCACGGGAAGTTTGAAGAGTACAGACCCTAACCATTTCCTGAAAGGCTGAAGGAAGAAATCAAGGCATAGGACTAGAAATCTAAAAAGCTTGTAAATATTTACCCATTTGTTTGTTTTGTTGTTGTTATTGTTTTTGTTTTGTTTTGTTTTGTTTTTGGTCAGCCTTCCAGGATTTGGAGGACCGTGTCAAGTGTGAGGGTCTTGTACAGGCTGAGAGAATGTCCGCCTCTGGTGTGCTGGCTGCCTTTAAGCAAGTCAGGGACAGGAAGCCTGGTGGGTGGACAGAGATCCTCAGAGGATAATGGAGACAAAAAGCCCACAGGTGAAGCAGCACTTAGAAGAAGGTGCCTAAGAGAACCTGGTGGGGTGTCTGAGGTCAGAGGTTGTTGCAGAAATAATCTGCACTTGACCCAGGGGATGGCATTGAGTCAGCCTTCCAGATTCCACAGCAGCCTCGCTCCTCTGTGGCAACCCCTGGCCACCTCTCCTGCCCAGTCCATGCTGTGAAGAACTGCCCTGTTGCTAGCAGCCACCACAGGGGGTCAGAGCAAGGGATAATAGGAGACGGGCCCTTACAGATGGTCTTTGCACATGAAGTGTGATTAAAAAATATAGTGGGTTTGTTTAAATTTTTAAAGAACATTTATGACAGCAAAAGACACATTGCTATTCAACCCCTTTAGAATATTTCCTCTCGCTTCAATCGCACTTATCCCATCATTCTTGCCACTTTCTGAAACAGTTTTGAAATTCCTCTCCAGGGAGTGTTTTTAGCTGTGCCATTGTGGTTGCCTTAATGTCTTGAATTGATTTGAAGTGTTTACCTTTCGTAGTCATTTTGACTTTGGGGAAAACTCAAAAGTCTCATAATGCCAGCAGCATTCACCAAATGTTTGATCACTGTAAAGAACTCAGTGGTCGTGTGCTTACTTAACATATGCAAGGCTCTGGGTTTCATCCCAGCACCACAAAAATGATAAAAAATAATATGGCCATTAAAGATGGTATCTACTCTCAGATGTCCCCAACTTGGGACTTGAAATGGCCTACTGTATTTCCATATAGCCATAAAGGACAGGAGTGGGAGCTCATGTTCCCATCCTTCCCAGGTGATCAGGTCCCGGTAGAGCTCACAGGTTTCTGGGCTATTGTGGGGTGACTGAGTAATTTGCACAGAGGTTGGCAGGATGCTTATAATACCCAGGGGAAAGTAAGAATGATCTTGCTGCGCCAGGACCAGAAAGTCAGCCAGCAAGACTGTCTCACAGACCCAAGGGGAGTTCCTACTGAGAACCACCCAGCCTTACACAAAAACTTCATTTCTCAGTGCAGGGCACAGCCCTAAGTCCCAATTGCCCACTTGGCACACAGATTCATCCTCTTGCATGGTTTCTTGTCCCTGGGCAGGGAGCCTCCAGAACTTCTGCATCCCAGACCATCTACAGGTACCAGATCAGGCGACTGAGTCTTTTTCTCTACTCTTCCTCCCTCCCCAACCAAAGCTCTGAGATAGGGTAGTCCAGCCCATCAAACTGGCACTTATGTCCATAGGCCACAAAACCTATTTATCTTGGAGGGTAAGGAGGGCCTGGTTCTGAGCAATGCCAGGGAGGGATAGTGTTCCCATTTCTACCAGATGCTTCTTTTTTCCAAGGCAAGATGAGAGGTCTGGCTAAGCATGTTGGACCAAGTTAAGCCATGACCTCACACAGTTTGTGTGAGCATCAGTTAAAATCATGTATGTAAAAGTGCCTCCTAGGCATGAGAAGGGGTTCTAATATGAGCTGAAAGATAAAGAAGGGAGCCTGGAACTTCAGTCCCTGTCAACAGTTAAGGCAGTCAAATGCCCCCAGGCATTTCTAGGGTATTTATAGGACTAGTCCCAGAAGAATTGGTCCCTGTCTTTCAGTATTGGGGTGAGGGATAAAAGAGAAAAAGTATGATCTCTTCAAAGTGTCATCATGGGACACTGTGCTAGCCAAATCCTCTCTTCTGTTTCCCAGGCATGGGGACACATGTGATCACCAGTCTCAATGCCATAATTGATGATTGACAGTCTCAAATACTGTGAGACTGTCGAGATAATGATTTTGTGTCATGATACACGGTACTATGTATAGGAGGCTTCTTTTAGAACTTGGAAGTCTAAGTAAGACATTATTTATAATTGACTTTGATTTACAGGACCAAAAAGAAGACTTACATCTCAGTTACCATTTGTCTTTTATTTTTATTGTCTCTATTTTTGTCTCTGTGTGATTTTGAAAGACTTGCCTGCAGCAGCTGATTTGAGGATCACAACCTGCCATTTCGGAGGTATGGTCAACACAACTCTCCCAAGCATGCCTTTTCTCTTGAACAGTTGGCTTCTCTCTGGGTGTTCTGGGCTCACTGTCTAGACGGGGGATTCGTGGTGGCTTTCTCCTGCCACACACTCCACCAGCCCCCACCCACTGCTGCCCGTGACCAATTCTCACAGCCATCCTGGAATAAATATGCTCTGTCTCTACAGCAGACTCTTTATCCCCTCAGTGTCCATGGAAACTGATTCATCGCCCTGGGGTTTCTGTCTGGGAACTGCTTCCAGACAGCCCCGCCATGTTCTAGCCCACGTGTGGGATCTGGATTTGGGTTTGGCCATTCTCTTGCTTTTGTTTTGGTTCACTGGGTCTCCTCTGGGATGTGGTCACTGCCTCTTTCTGTCCCGTCCCCCATCAGTCCCCCCACCAATTCCAAGCCCAGTCAGTCTCAGGTTTAATCCAAGGGAAATTCTTGTTTGTCAGTGACCCGTGAAGCTTCTAGAATCAGGCGCTCAGTGTCAGGAGTGTGCCACCCTCCTCTGAGTCTGGCCTGCTCCGGCCAAAGGGTGAGTCTGCGGACACCAAATCTTGTGGTTTCCTGTCTCAAATGAGGGTTATTCAACAATCTTGGTGGCATTTTTAGGGGCTTTGATGGTAGAAGGGGATACATTTCTTTCTACATAGGAAAATAACTATTCAGTTAGGTCTGGAATTCATTTTCTTTGTCCAATTATTTTCAATCAAACAGCATTGTAAGGAAGCCACTGTGAATTTGTTTAATAACTCTTCTGTTGTGTTTTTGTGGTTTTCTCAATATTCAGAAAGATATTTCATCCCTTTAAGAAGTCTTGACAACAACAAGAAGTTCCATAGACTTAACAGGACCCAGGTTGTAAAATGGAGATGGACAGTCCATCAGAGGGGAGGGCATGGTGACAGGTTGAGAAGCCCTGCCATAAAGAGGAAAGGAGTGTGTTTGCCATTTTATACAGTCAAGATATTACACCCAGTAAAGACTTGAAATACATATCAGCAGCATCGAATTAAGAGTTTTCTCTAGGGCAGGGGCAGACTGTGAGAACAAGACTGACATTCATGAGTCCACAGTCAGACCTCAGGGAGGAAACTACTTCTTTCAACAGGCAACCGGTAGCATGGTTGGGAGGAAGTGCTCAATGCTGGGAAGACGTCATGGGCAATGTGGCAGAACACAGCACTGAAATGCTTCGCTTCTTTTTTCAATTCAAGGCTGGGATATACCTCTCTTTTCTTGACAGACTTAAGAGTAGTTTGATAAGTAAATTTGGGGGATGTGACACAGTATGACTTCTAAATCTAGGTCTCACAGACCATGTGTAATCTACCTGGTTTGTGGGGACACTCACTTTTGGTTCTTTGTACCTGAGGGAGAAGCCTGACCATCCTGAGGTGGCCATCTGTGAGGAAGCTGAGTCAATAGGAAAGGCCACATGGGACCATGATCTGCAGTGTGGATCTTTAAGTTGCCTGAGCCTGAATGCCAGGTGCTTAAAAGGACAGAACAGATAATCCCAGACCTTAGCTGTCAGTTTGCCTCTACCTCTGAGCCTTCTGTGGTGAAACACCAGACATCCAGGAGCAGGAATAGCCCAGATCTCTGTGGTCTGTCCAAATTCTAGAGACACAGAATTTATCTACTCAGTGAAGTGGCTGTGTGAAGCTATTAAGTTTTGCACTAATAGAAACTGGGGCTAACAATGTACAAATCAGGGACAATGTAGTAGATTAAGGTGAGAGTAAAGGGGAGATTTGGAGTTGAGGCAGATATTTTGGACAGGATGACAGAAAATGTCTGTGAGGGGTTGGGCAAAGTAGCACATACCAGCACTCAGGAACTGAGGAAAGAAGATTGTCAGTTTGAGGCCAGCCTGGCCTACATAGCAAGAACCTGTCTCAAAAACAAAAACAAAAACAAAAACAAAAACAAAACAAAACAAAAAATCTCTAAGGAGCTGAAATTGCAGCAAGCCAAATTGGAGGGGCACATGCCATGGGAATGGGGGCAGTGTTGCCAAGGGCCTGAGATGAGAATGAGGCTATTCAAGGGACAGCAAGATAGGGAGGCAGAGAGGAGCAGGAAACAAGAGAGGGAGGGAGGGAGCTACATGTAAGGCTGTGTTGGCCATAAGAGTTATATTAGCTGACTTTCTTGCCCCTGAGACACAATATACCACACCAGCAATTTATAGGAGGAGAGGTTATTTCCTGGTTTCAGGAGATTCAGTCCATATGTCTGGGTTACTTTTCTCTTGTTGCTGAGACAAAATTCCTGATGCCCAAAATTAAGGAAGGAAAGGTTTATTTAGCTCACAGTTTGTGGAGGTTCTAGTCCATAATTAGTTGGCTCCAAGATAGGGTGACATGGCACAGGGGCAACACTTCAAGGTGGCAGAACACAGAAAAAAGCAACAAGAACAAAAAATAGGGAGAGCAAGGCTCTTCCTCCCTTATACTGTGATCAGGCTACCCCACCACCAGGGCAGGTATAGCCCTCACACCATCTCCAGGCCCTCCTCTTGCACATGATGACAAAGTGAGGACCTTGACCCCTTATGGGATTGCTTAATTAAACTTCTAAACTCCTCAAATTGACACAGTATATCAACCATTACACCATAGCTGACTGGTTCTAAGGCAGTATCATCATGGTGCACAGCATGGCAGAGGAAAGCTGCTCAGTTTATGACAGCCAAGAATAAGAGCAGGGAAACAGCACCAGAGAGGAAAAGGTGAGGGACCAGACATAGACCCTGAGGTCATATTTCCGTAACCCACTGAGATACACCCAGGAAGTTGCCATATCAGGACTATTATGTTACAAGGGTTTTGGGTTTTATCATAAACCAGTGTGCAGTTTTGAGTAGCGTATAGTCTCAGCACTGCCTCCTTTATAGTTTTATCAGTCTAGTGGCTTCAGACAGCTCCTATGTGCTGATCATTTCTAGCCCAGACCTCTACTCCAAAGACCAGATTCTTTAGCTGCCTACTCAGCTCTCCCATTATTAGTAGACATTTAAAGCACAAAATGTACTGAATATTAACTTATTGCCATACCCAAATCTACTCCTCCCATTCTGCCCAGTATCATTGAATGGCAACTCAGGTGCCTAGGTAACCTGACTTCTTTCTTTCCTCCATGCCTCATGTCTGATACCAAGGATCCTGTCCTCTGTCAGTTTTCCATGTTTCTATCATCCCGGCACAAAATGCCAGGCTGTTGAAAACCTGATGATGATCTAATTTTTATCTCCCTTATCAGTATCTTGGTCTTTTTGCCTGAATATTGAAGGAATTTTATGTTTTCTTTTAAAATTTAGACATTTACCAGAATATATTTTGATTTTGACTTCCTATATACAATTCACTAATTTATATTTATGACATTAATTTCAGAAAAGTGTTTTTGAATTACTGCTTTTAGGTTTTTTTCTGTTTCTTGCTTTGATTTTGTTTTAAGAATTCCTATAATATAAATGTTGGATCTTCTTTGCCTGTCTCTTGTATTTGTTACTTTCCCTAAAACCCTTAATTCTTTTTTCATTCTTTTGATATAACTTTTTTCCATTCATACTTTCTGTTTCTCTTTAAAAATTGTCTTCTAAGTTAATGTTCTCTTTTCTTCTTCTTTTCAAGTTAATTCTCCTTTCTGTCATGACTTTTTTCTTTTTATTCCTAACACTTCTGAATTCTATCATCTTACTTCTGAGTTTTTACAGATATAATTTATCTTTTAGCTTGCTTTGAAATAGGTTATGGGTTCATTTGTTTTGTAGGCACATTTTAGGGAGCATATTTCATGATCTGTATGGATGTGATTCTGAAATTTTTATCTTTTTTCCTAAATAACCTTTGGTTCTATCTGAATCTCATAGTTTTCTGTTGAAAATCTTTCTACGAAATTCATTTCTCTGAATCACTATAAGATACTGTTCCACAAGGTACTAGCCTTGATGGTCTGGAAGTCCCTGTTCTGTTGTTTCCATGAATGTTCCTGCACATGTTGGCTCACTGGTGGAGGTCTCTACACTCTATCCCCTTTCCTCCACAGATGGTCTTTCCATCTTGCCCTTCCTTTGTCTCTCTTGTTGCATATGCTGCTCAATTTGATTTCTTTCCCCAGAAGTTTCTTCCTAGTGTGGGGCTTTTTTCCTGGAGTTTGAGTTAGTTAATTTTAGGATTCAAGGGCCTGTTTCAGGCAGCTTTACCCCTCTCAAATCTTTACTGCAGACCCCTTACAGTCGCCCACTATTTGAGAGGCCAAAACCTTTTTTAGTGTTGGGTGCTATTCTCAAATCAACTCTCTCAGCTTTCTATTGAGCTCCACTGGGTATTCTGAGTTTCTAGGATTTGTCGTAGGCTCTAAAATAATTTGATTCCTTTTATTCAAACACTAGTACTATTCAGGTCTTCTGTCTGTTGGTAGTTTGTCTTCATCTATTTATATTTTAGAAGTCATGGGGATACCTGGTCAGCTATTTTCTGTGGTACATATTGTCCATGAATTTTTGGCTTGCTTTTAATTTCTGAAATGTGTACTATTGATTTTTTATGTTAGAACTTGGAGACATTAAAAATTATGCTATCATCCCTGAATATGCTTGCCCATATGTTATATATGTACTATTCAGGGTAGTACTTTAAAAATATAAATCAGATCATATTACCTCTCTGTTAACAGTGCTTCTATGGCTTTCTGTGCCATTAGATTGAAAGCTTAGGTCCTTATATCAGTGAATGACATGTGGTGTCCTCTGGCTTCTTCCTCCCCATTTCACTGGTCATCTGTCTGGACTCATTTCTCTCCCTTGCCTGTGATACTAGGCCACACTGGCCTCTGTGCTATTTCTGAAGAGCACTGGGAATGTTCTGCCCCAGGATATTTGCATTTTCTATTTCTACTGTTATTTATGTGATTATTGCTTCTCTCTGGAACTGTCACTGGTTGTCCTATGCAGACTTGCAGCATGTACTGCTTCTTAATTCCCAACCTCCACCTTTTCTGCTTCTGTTTCCTTCTTGGTAGTTATCATCATGTATTTTCCTTATTAATTTATTTACTAATTTTCAAATGTCAAGTAGACTGAAAATTCCATAGAGGCAGATTTTTGGTCAAAAGTTAAATTTTTGTTGAATAAATGAGGACAAGAGTAAATATATTTCAAAACCTCTCTGTTTTCATCATAAAGAATGTCAAAACAACATAAATGGAATCAGGAGACAGGAGACTAGGACACTAACATGATAATCCATGCAAGAGATGTGGGTGGAATTGGGGATAAATGGTAGAATTTGTGACTTATTACAAAGGCAGATTTGGCAGAAATGCTAATTATCAACATGGGTTGGTAGATGCAGTTTAATTATTTGATGAAGTGTTGTAACAGTTAACTTCATGACAGGTTGGTCATAGCTCCTGACCCCTATAAATTCTCAGCTCATATCTTTATCAGATGACTAGTCAGGTATAGTCCTAGGGTGAGTAGCTGAGGTGAGTCCAAGGTACCCAAGAAGTGGGTATTTTAGTGGTAGGGATAGGAAAGATTTTCCATAAGTATTTACTTCAGGTTAAATACCCCCATTTGGGGGTCAAGTTGGGAGATCTCACTTCTCTTGCATGTGGCCCCTCCTCTTCCAGTGGGTTAGACCAGCTTCCTCATGGTGGTCACAGGGCAGCATTCCCAGAGGACAAAAATAGAAGCCACAAGGGTTAGCTACACTTGGACACCACACACTGTCACATTAGCCAAATTCTATTGGTCAAACCAAGTTGCAGACTGACTCAGATTCAAAGGGGGCCCTGAAAGAGACTTTAACTCATTTTATTTGTTTGTTTTGAGGCAAAGTCTTGCCATTAGTCCAAACTGGTTTTGAAGGCACAACACAGACGTGATTCGACCTACTGCTCACAGAAACCCTGAAGAAAGAGCTTATCCACAGTCTGCTGCCAGAAAGGAGTGGGCTGCCTGTCCCCGTCCACATTTGTCTGACTCTAGAAACCTGTTCTGCTTTTGTTTTTTTCTCTTCCTGTTTTAGTGCAGGGACTTGTCATGCATCAGTGATGTACGGAAGAAGGATTTAGTGAGCTCTGCTAAGCGTTTTTCTCTTCTCCTTTGTAGGGTTTGTGTCCCATGCTTCCTAAAGTCTGTTACCAAGCCCTTTAGCATGAAGCATGGTTTTACTCATGGCAGACCCTATCCTGCAGACAGTGTTCATGGTGAACCTGGATGCTCTGGGTTGGGGTTGGTCAGTGGTCCAGGCTGGCCCTTCTGGCCCTGATGTTGCCAGGGGATTTTCTTTGCTGCAGACTCCTGCTTCAGGGGAGGCACACCTGAGCAGCCACTAGAAGTTGGGGGCCCTGCCGCACTCCCCAGATGGCCTCTGAGTCCTTCTAATGAGGCCATCAGTAAGCCAGGGCTGCAGTTCAGCAACAGAACCATGCCCACCCAGGTAGGAGATGAGGTGTACAAGATGTGATCAACATATATGGTGAATATTTAAATTTTTAAAAATACACTGGGTGTGGTGGTGCATGCCTGTAATCCTAGCACATGGGAGGCTGAGGCAGGAAGATTGCCATGTGTTCAAGACCAGCCTGGGCTACAAAGTGAGTTCAAGATCAGGCTGAACTATATTGTAAAACCCTGTCTCAAACAAACCAACCAACCAGCCAACAAACAAAAAATTATTACACTAAAAGACACAATGCCATTAATCCCCTTTAAAAAAACTCAATCTCACTTACCCCCATTGTTTTTGTCACTTTGTGAAGCAGTTCTGGAAGTCTTTCGTGAGTGGCTTTATGATATGTGATTAAAAAAAACTGAATGTTGCTGCCCAGTGCTGCTCAAAGGAAAGGCAGTCTTGTAAAAACTTTAGAGTGTCCTCATCCACCTCATTCACCAGATCTGGCACTGTGCAACTTCTGGCTCTTCTCCAAAGTCAAAATGACCATGAAAAAGAACCACTTTTTAATTGATTCAGGACATTGAGGCAGGCATGATAGTATAACTAAAGAGGACTTTCAGAATAGAGGGGGAACAAGAGGGGTGTAAGGGTGGGTAATGGGGGGAATGAATATGATCAAAGCAAATTGTGCACATTGAACTCTCCCCCCAAAACATGTGAAACTTTGAGGGAGGGAAAAGAGGGATGGGGGAATGGTTAAAGTATGTTATGTACATGTACACATCTGCCAAAACGAAACCTGTTAATGAATAAACATGTGAGAAAAAAAGAAAGTGGTAAAAATGATGGGATAAGTGTATTTGAATTGAGAGGAAGTATTTTGAGGGAAGTTAATGGTGATGTCTTTTACTGTAATACATTTTCTTAAGTTTACACGTTTGCTATACTTATTTTATCACACTTTATACTTGTGTGTGAATTGAACTTTTGTCTTCACTGCTGCCATTCAGAGAGGAAGGCTGAGCAAAGGTGTCTCCTTTCCCGCCTGGAGGTAAAGGGAAGTGAGACTGTTGTCTGATTCTCTGCAGCCATCCTTATCATGGTACCATAGCCCTGCCCTCCCGGCCACAGATGTCCTGGCCAGAATCCAGGGAGAAGTTGGAACCTGGGGAGAAAGATGGCTCTCTTTCTCTGCAGTATCTGCAAGTTGATACCTGGAACCCAGCGATGATGTAACCGCAGTGGGTGATGGCTGCCTCCCGTGGGTGGCACCATGGTACAGGCATGGCTGGGGAATCCTGCTGGTGACAACCCAGCATGCTGTTGCGCTGATGAAGCAGCTGGTGGCTCGGCCCAGTTTCAAGTGTGACAGCATCTGTGTGGCGTGTGTAGGGCCAGCCAGCATCAGCATCTCCAGGACATACATCACCTCCACAGAGGCTCTTGTGGTCGATTCACTGATGACTCATTTATAATCTGGTTTCAACACTGTGAGTCAAAATGCACCACTTTCATTAAAAATAACATTCACTGGGGTCTAACGGCTTTCTTCTTTTTCTTTTTTTTACTGTACAGTGTGGTTTCTGGATGGGAAGCCATCAGGTGCGAGGAGGGGTGTTCTGCAGGACCTGAACACAATTGTGTCATGTCTGCAAGGGGACAACCACCAAGGCAGGGACTGAGCAAACAGTCTGAATCCTGGTGAGGGGTCCTGCAGCCTTCTGAGCCCTGGCGTGTGAGGGATCAGGGTGTATGTGTGTCTTCTCTCCTCCATGTACAAATCATGGCATAAACTCTACAAGTAGCAGGACCACCTGAGATGCTTGTGGGAAATGCAAATTTCTGGGCCTATTCCCAAATCCCTGAGGGTGGGGCCATGACAAATTCCTCAGGACCTTTTCAGTAACAGCCTTGACTTGGGGAGAGAGGGAATTGGGACTCTCTTTTTGCAACACTCCCTGTAGAAAGGCAGATAGACCCCAGGCTGAACTCTGGGGATGGAGAAGATGAGACAGGAAGAAGTGGGGGTGGGGGTGGGGGAACCCCAGGGCTGAAGTGGGCCCTGTGGGACTTTGCTAAACCCCTGCTTTCTGTGAGGCACCTATAGTCTTTCTAGTTTGAGGACCAAAGCTTGGGTATCCCCTATTTCCCTGGGTTTTTTTAAAAAAAGAATGCATAGTATTCTGCAGAGCAAAAGCCCTTGCTGAGGTTGTTTCTTTTTATTTGTGTTCTTTAAAGATGTTGGAAGCCTCAGTGGGAAAGACGCTTTAAAAAGATGCAGCTGGGGAGGGCTTGCTTAACGGGGACAGAGCTTCAGTGTTATGAGATGAAGAGATACAGAGATGGATGGTGGTAACGGTTGCACAGTGATGGTGAATGAATTTTGTACCCTCAAATGGGACACTTAAGAATGGTGAGGATGGTAAATTTTCTGTTTTCTACATTTTTACCACACTAAAAAAATTGGCAATGAGAGATACACTTGAATCTGACTTGGATGAATGTCTAGAGATCTCTCTGCACCCCACCACACCAATGGTCTCAGTGGCTCTCCTGGGAAACCACCATGTATTTCAGTCACTTGTAACATGATTTTCTCACTTTGTTGCTCTCCCAAAGTTCCATTTTATGAAGGGCTTCCCCACCTATGCCAGGCATAGGCTGACCTGACCATCCTGAGTCTGTCTCCTGCTTCCCTAGCATACTCCACGCAAGGCCTCTTACAGAGGGAATGGGGCTGAGGCTGAGAGTGGAAGGGGACAGACACCCTCACATATGGCCTGGGGAGGCCTTGGTCATTCGGCATCTGTGGCTGTCCCGGGTTGGCTGCCTGCATCTTCCTGGGCAACCTATGCTCTGTGGTGCCACTGTCCTAGCCTTGCTGGGGTGCTGTAACCCCTGGCCAGGGAGTCCTCCCCTTCTCCATTTTCTGCCTTCCCTGAGTTCTGGTGCCCCTGGGATGAGGTTCCCCTTGCTCCTTCCCACCCACTTCCTGTCCTCTGGTTCACTACCCCTCCCCACGTCCATCTGCCTCCAGTCCAAGTGACCTCCAGCTGACCCCCAGCACTATCTCCCAGTTGCTGGTCCTGCTCAGTGTCCTGGCTTCCTGTGGAAGGGGACAAAATTGTTGAGATGGAGCCCCAGTGGCCCTAGATGTGTGGCACACATTAGCTGACATCTTCTGTGCTCACCCACTCTCCTTGCTGGTCAGCTGAATCCCAGAGCAAAGGCCATGAGTACAGGGAGTTTGATGCCCAGACTGTGGGTCTCAGTGATGCTGGTTGTGGTGCCTGACCACTACTCCCACCTGCCCATTCTCAGTCAGAAACTGACTTCAGCTGAATTGATAGGGTCTTTGCTGCCCACTTTGGAGTTGGTTTGGTGTCAGGACCTTGTCAAGCAAAGACAGACAACATCGATAGCTGGATTGGCTAAGCAGACCAAACAAGGAACAAGGTTCTGGGGTTCAAATCCAGACTCTGCCACTGCGCAGCTCTGTGACCTTGGGAATATAACTTAACCGCTCTGTACTTTGGTTCTTCTCATCCATCAAAGAGGATGATAATACAGGTTTCTACCTCTGAGAACTTTCTGGAGGTTATATTAGTGAATATTTGTGAAACACTTGAGAACACAAAGCTGGGTACCTATCAGTGCTACGTGGACTTGGTAAATTGATTTCCTTCACTTTACAAAGCAGCAAAGAGAGCCACAGAAGATCAAGTGAGTGGCAGGTGGGTCCCCTGTGTGGCCCAGGAATATGTGGTCACTCCTCCCTGTGGGGCCCTGGTGCTGGCTGACACAGAGTGTGACCAGCCTGTCCTCCAGACCTTTGGAACCAAGGCCTTTGTGCTGGGGCTTGGGATTGAGTGTGCTCTCTGCCCAGCTGCCAGCTCTTGGCTGCTATCAGCTGCTGTGCCTGTACCAGTCCTCTCCCTTTGCTGTTCCTTCAGCACTCCAGAGCTCTGTGAGTTGCCCCCACCAGAACCCAAAGAACAACTGCGATTCCTCTTGCAGTGTCCCCTAGCCTGCCAATTGTACCTCACTGGCAGCTCTAGAGTCCCCACAGCTGGCTGCCTGCTTCACACCACATGATTTCTCTAGACAACCACAGTGGCCTCCGAATCAGCTGGAATGGCTTGAAAGTTGGCCTCAAAGATGCCAGTTGCCAATCCCTGGTACCTGTGAATACCATCTGGCATGGAAAAGTTTTGCAGGTGGTTAAGGCGTTAAAAGTAACTTTAAATTATGGTAAAACACACAACATAAATTTACTCTTTTCACCATTTTAAAGGGTATGATTTGAGGGCGTTATGTACACTGATTTGTTGTGTGACTGTCACCATCATCCATTTCCAGAACTCTGTATTTTGCAAAACTGGAACTCTGTCCCTCTTAGAAACTGAATCCCATTCCCCAGTCCCCAGATCCCAGCATTCTACTTTCTGTCTTATGAACTTGACTACTCCAGGAACCTTACAAAAAGTGCAATCGTTTAGCCTGTGTCTTGTTTTTGTCTGGCTTATTTCACTCAGTACAATGTCTTCATGTTCAGCCAGGCTGTAGCCGGTATCACAATTTCCTTTATTTTTAAGACTGGATAATATTTCACTCTGTTTATCTATTCATCCAACAATGGACACTTGTCTTGCTTCCATCTTTTGACTATTGTAAATAATACTGCTGTAAACATGCAGATACAAGTCTCCCTTTGAGCCATATTTTTGTTTCCTTTGGGTCAATACCCAGAGTATAGCTGCTGAATCATATGGTAATTTTATTTTTAATTTTTGAAGGAGAGGCCACACTCTTCTCTGTAGTGCCTGCACCATCTTACATCCTATCCACAGTGCACAAGGGTTTAAACTAAAGGTTTGGAGAAGAAATAGTGCTGGACTATCAGGTGGATCCTAAATGCCACAACAAGTATCCTTATAAGAAAAGGGCAGAGCATAGGTGAGGGGAAGATGGAGGCAGAGATCAGAGGGACACAACTGTGAGCCACCAGCAGCTGGAGAAGCAGAGGGTGGAGCATTGGAGGAAGACTGGCCCTGGTAGCACAGGGGTCCAGCCCAGTGAATCCTGTTTGGAACATCTGTTTTCCAGTACCACATCAGGATGCATTTCTACTGCTTGAAGCTACCAAGTCTGGGAATTTGTGGTGGCATCTGTGGGTGCTAATGCTTCGGTCTCCTCACACCCAGTTGTCCACCCCTGCAGCTTATAAACAGGTAACAAGCATGGAGAGCCTCATGACTGCCCATGTCTCTGGAGGCACCACCTCAACTCCCTTGCACCTTATGCTCCAGCTGGAACTATTTCTCTTTATTCCTCAAACACAACACCCTCACCCTTCCCTGCTCTGGCCTTCCTAGTGCTGTTGGGGTTGGACACCCCTCCCTATTTGTCCTCTTTCTGCAGTACTCTGTTTTTAGAGGGATCATCCCTAATTTCCACTAGGTCTCATATCTCAGCAGAATCCTGACTGTTCCTGATTCTGGGGGTGCTCTAAACAAGGTTTGCGACCAAAGTCCATGTGTCCCTTTAGTCTCCGGCATCTGCTTTGCCTTGTGTGCCTTGCACTGTGCTTATCTGCTTCCTCGTGTGCCCACCCGCTTATCTGCTTTCCCTGCTAGACTGAGAGCTTCCACAGGGCGATTCTGCGGGACCCACTCCTGGTCCCCCGTGGGTGCCACAGAGCTTGGCTGACTAAATGACTTGGCAGGTATGGGGAGGAAGTCAGGAGCGGTTTGCTTTAAGACAGGAAGAAGCTGTACTGCTTGTCCTCTGGGGCAGCTCCTTCTGAATATCTCCCAGTAGGCACGTGATACTGTGCTGGATGCCAGGAGTTGGTAGTGCTGTGGGAGGAGGTGCGGTAAACTTCTGGAGCCAAACCAACCACCTGAGTGTTGCTCATCGGGGGTGTGTCTTGGGGACATCATTCATACTAGCCCACCTTACCCTGGCCCTGAATCTGGGCTCAGCATATTCTTAGCATATTCTCCCCACCATACCTTCCCTACCCCCAAGTACCCAACACACACACACAACCCTAACTCAAAAAACACTTAAAATAGTAAAAGTTAATTGTGGGTAACTTCACATAAAATTTCCCAATGTAACCATTTCTCAGTGTACAGCTCACGAGTATTAAGTACATTCATATTATTGTATAACCACCACTACCACGTGTCTCCAGATCTCCTTTTATTTTGCAAAACCAAAACTCTGGCCCTTTAAACAGTAACTCCCCACTCTCTGCTCCCAGCCCTCTCTTTTGCCACCAACATCCCGCTTTTTGTTTTATGCACTTGACTAGTCTATATAACTCAAACCAGTGGCATTACACACTATCTGTCTTTCTGTAAGTGGTTTATTTCATGTTCTCAGAGCTTATGTATGTTGCAGCCTATGTCAGAATTTCTTTCTTTTTAAGGGTTGAGTAATATTCCATTTTATATATGTGTCACATTTTGGTTATCCATCTATTCACCGGTGGACACTTGAGTTGCTTCTACTTTTGGCTGTTGGGAATAATGCTATTAGGAGGGTGGGTGTACAAGTATCTCCGTAGACTTTGCTTTCAGTTCCTTTGGGTATATTCCCAGAAATTGAATGGCTGGATCACATGGCAATTCTATTTTCACTTTTTGAAAAATCACTGTACTGCTTTCTGTAATGTTTGCACCATGTAATATTCTTACCAGTAGTGCACAAGGATTCTGCTTCTCCACATCTCTCACCCCTAAAGTTTTGAGGCATTCGGTAAACTTTTACCCAATATTATTTAGTTGAGGTAGGAGGAAAATGGTTACATTCTACATTATACTACACATATTTGTAAAAATGTTCTTGAGACATCTCTCTCTTCCCTGGGTTCTCCTCCAGTCAGAGATGAATTCTTTCCCCATTTTTTCCTTTACTGTGTTAGTCAGATTTTCATTGCTATAACAAAATTCCTGAGAGAAACAAAGGCTCATGGTTCCAGAGGTTACAGTTCATGGTCAGATGGCTTAAAGGCAGAGCCATCATGGTGGAAAGGCATAGGAGAGGAAAGCTGCTCACTTCATGGAAGCCAGGAAGCAGAGAGAGAGACAGAGAAACAGAGACAGAGACAGAGACAGAGGAAAACAGCTATAGAAAAGAGGCCTGGGGCAAAATACATGAGCCAAGCTTGCAGTGACCTGCTTCATCCAATTAGGCCCAGTTAAGCCACTGAGCTATGAACACATCAATGAATTGATCCATTGATGAAGTTACAACCTTCATGATACAATCACTCCCCTAAAGCCCCATGTCTGAAAAATGCTGCACTGAGAACCAAGTCCTAACACGTGAGCCTTTAGGGGACATTTTGGATCTAATTATAGCACTCACCAACAGGGTCTCTCTCCTAGTATCACTATCCCTTTCATTATTAATTCCTTAAAAAGCATGTTTTGATAGGTTTATGCTCACATGGTCCACATTCAGTTTCCCTCCTAGACAGTCCTGTGGCCACCCAGTTCCATTCTCCAGTGGGCGCACATTACTACTTTTTTTGATTGGAAACATTTTATGCACATGATACAAGCAATTAAATTGTCTAGGGAACTAGAAACATAATAACAAGACAGCACCAAAACCAGAACTGAAAGTGCGTAGACAGGGAAAAATCAGACAGGTTTGCTTAGCTGCCGAGATCATGAGATACGATGGAAAGTTATCACCTGGTCCTTTGCATGACTCGGATCAGAGTCACAAGGTTTAGACTACCCGTACTTGGAGGAAAACAGCTGCGTTATGGTGATTATCAAGATAGTGCCATGGGACTGTGGGGCCCCTGGCCCAGGACCCTTAATGGATCTGTCTGTGGAATTCTGCCAGAATCCTTGAGAGCATCAAGAAGGGAGAGGGTCTGCTTTCTTGATATACATAGATGTAAAGCATATGTTGAGACACCCAGGGGACTGTAGTAGACATGTTTGTTTCCTCACTGATCTGATCAATGGTCAATGAGACATATTAGCTTTAGAAACGTCACAGTGGCTCCCTGCCTGGTGGTCCCTTAGGGAGATCAGGTTCTGATCAGGGCAGGGGCAGCCCATTCCTTGGGTTGTTCAGTGAATACTTATTCCCTTCTTCTTTTTTGGAACATGGCTGATATCTCCATCTCCGAGGCCAAGGACTGGGTTTCACCAATGGGACAAGAGAGGAAGTAATTATGTGACTCTGTTTTGTGTTGCCATAACACAATATCACAGCCTGGGTAATCTATAAACATAGGAAGTTATTTGTTCACAGTTCTGGAGGGTGAAAGTCAATATTAAGGAACTGGCAGGTTTGGTGATTGTGATTCCAAGGTACAGCCTTAATTACTGAATGCTCTGGAGAGAAAGAGTGCTTTGTCCTCTCGTGGTAGATAGTAGATAAAGAAAAGGGGACAAACTGATTCTTACATAATAGCATGAATTGTACCCAGGAAGTTTCAGGCCTTGTGCCCTTAATCACTTCTTAAAGGTCCCAGCTCTGTTGGACAAGATGCTTCAATACCAGTGATTTGGGAGTCTGAGGCAGGAGTGCAAGTTTAAGTCCTACCTGGGCAACTTATGAAGATCCTGCATCAAAATTAAAAGATAATAATTATAATAATATTAAAGGGCTGGGGATGTAGGTCAGTGTGAAGATCTTATGTTCAAGCTCTAGTCCCACACACAAAATTCTCATCTCTTAAGACTGTTTCAATGACAATTAAATTTCAAGATGAGTTTGAGGTTTTTTTCTTAATTATTGTTTTTTGTTTGTTTGTTTGTTTTGTTTTGGGGCTTTTTGGTGGTATTAAGGATTGAACTCCGGGACTTTTCACTGAGCAACATCCCCAGTCCTTTCTGAATTGTTTGTTTTGAGATAGGGTCTTACTAAATTGCCAAGGCCTCTTTCTGCCTCAGCCTCTCTCAATACTGGGATTATACTGGGATTATAGGTGTGCACCACCACCTCTGGCTTTCAACGTGAGTTTTTGAGGGGACAAATAGTTGAACTATGGTAGTGGTCCTGCCACTTGCAGAGTGGACTTTATTTTAGTGACACTGACCACTACTCAGAGAGAACCCCATTCTTTCCCTCACTTCTATGGTCTCAGGCCCTCTACAATTGTCTTGAAGAACCCTGGCCACCACTAGTAAATCAGTAAAACCACCCCTAAGCCAGAAGCTACCATTAAAGAAGTAGCTATTGTTTATTCTAGTACTAAAGATATTCAGCAAAATGCTCTATGTCAATCTCAAAACAGCCCAGGTGATGGCTCCATTTGTAGAGTAGGACCATAGCTTCACAGGTCTTCATCCCTGTGTCTTGGGGACCTCATGAATCTGAGTAGTGGACCCCGCATCCTTCACAAGGAACTCTCAAATATTTGTAATTTGCAATAGCAGATGGAAAGAATGCCAGTTCCAGGTGGGTTTTTGTGCAGGGAGTACTGACTTTTAAATTTAACAGCACACAGGCCCTTTGAATAGCTGAAAAGGCTTGTCATGAAATGCAGGCTCCTGGCAGAAGCATTTAATGGGTGAAAACATTGAGGGTTACCCTTTAAGCATCTGAAGAACAGGATAAGGATGCATGTACGTGTGAGCGTATGTTTGACATGGAACTGGGAAAGGTTGCTTCAGAGGCCTGACCTGGGTGAGGACATCTTCCTGAGGGGCTTCAGAGGTCTCTCCAAGCATTTCACCTCACAACATCTTTCCACAAATCTGAGGCCCTTGTCAATTCTTGTGGATCTGCTTCCAGCCCTCGGTGACCCCTCTTTTGCACACGCTGCAAAAACAAAGGCTGAGGCTGACCTTGCTTTCTGTTTCCTTTTAATTAGGAGCCAGTTGAAAGTTACCATGAAGTTGTAAAACTGATACACGTAGGATTCCCAAGAGAAAATAATGCAGGATTCTCTTTTCTTTTCTTTTCTTTTCTTTTCTTTTCTTTTCTTTTCTTTTCTTTTCTCTTTCTTTCTTTCTTTCTTTCTTTCTTTCTTCTTTCTTTCTTTCTTTCCTCTTTCTGTCTGTCTGTCTGTCTGTATTCTTCCCCTTTAAATGACACTTGGTGAGACTGGTTCATTTGTCATAGAATGATCGGAGCCCTCTTTTAATCTTCCCGTGAAAACCTGTGTACTTTGGGAGCCAGAGCCACATGAATCTTTGCCTGGCGGAAATGTAAATGTTTTGAGAAAGGGTGTGTGTTTCCGAGTTTGAGCCACAGCAGAGACCGAGGGGCCTGAGGATGAAGGATGGTGTGCGTTGATGCTCTGGGCAGTTCCTGATGCTGATGAGTCACAGATCCCTCTCTCCCTACCCGACATTCTTCCTGCCACCTTCAGGAGACCCTGGGTCTAAGAAGCCATGGAGAGGAAGCCAGCTTCATTCTGATTCTCGCCCTTATGCCACTGGATTGAGGGACTAGAGGAGGTCCTAGCTTAACCACAAGCACTAGTTTGCACAGTGACTATTCCTTTGTCCTCTATGGGGTGTGGATGGGAGTGGGAAGGTGATGCTAAGCTCCCCCGTGAATTCTAAACTCTGCATGCGTGACTCAGATGGACAGTTTTATGTGTCCCCAAAACAAAGCCCTATGTCTAGCAGACTCCTAAGCCTAAGATGGAAGAAAAGGATAGGGAAAAGAGAGCTCCATGCAGAGATTCAGACAGCTAAGTATGCAGGGACTCTGGAAGACTCTGGTAGCTAAACTGGAGGGCAAACCAGGCCTCCTTGCCCTCCTGCTCTGTTGTTCAGTCCAGTGAGTCCTTTAGAATGGCCACTGCCCACTGCCATTAAACACACATGGTAGGGGAGGGGATGTGGGGCTGTAGACAAGGTGCCTGCCTCAGAGTCAGGGGATGAGGCCCCAAGCCCATCCTGCTACAGAAGAGCTCTGCAACTTCTAGCACACTTTCTCATTTCTGAAGGGTGACTGTGACATGGTCCTGTCCATGGCTTTGAAGTCTGGTGAGGTGTCAGTAATGGGGTGATCATGAAGTGAAGATCCTGCATCAGGGTGAGCACAGAGGATTTTTGCCACATATTGAGGTTCAGTAGAATCAAAACTCATCTGGAAATGTACAAATCTTACTATTAGCAACTTTTAGTAGGTTCGACCTGGATGGAAGCTTAGTGATATTTCTTCCAAGTATGACACTGCAGATAAAGAAACTGAGTTATGAAGAAAGTCACCTGAAGGGTTGTCTTAGGCTATTTGCCTGGTGCGAGAGAGACCCTGAAGGGCCATAGGCCATGGGCTGGGTCCATTCCCAAGCAAGGAGTCTCTGACCTTGCAAGAGAACTCAGAGTCTTGCCCAATCAGGCTAGAAAGGCATATGCAGCTGGCAGATGTCAGAGTTGAGGGACTGGATTCTGTGGTAGAACAAAGGCCCCAGAGCCCAGACTTGGATGGATTCTGGGGGAAACTACTGTCCCTATTCATCCTGCAAAGCCCCTCAGCCTTATGAGCAGGGATGAGTCTTTGGCCAGCTCTCCCAGGTTCTGAGCTGCCAGAAGATCAAAGGCATCAGAGGGTGGCAGCCTTCTAGATGGGAGGGAGACATGAGTCTCAGGCTGTCCTTCAAGAGGGCTCTTTCTCCACAATGAGTTGCTCTGGTGGAAAACTATAGGTGTGAAGGGACTGCTCATGTCGCCCAGACGAAGGCAGCAGGACTGGGAGATCAGCATACAGGAAGCCAGGTAGCACACTGGGAGGACAGGGCCTCTTGTTTCTGCAGCTTCAGATGTGTGCAGGCCCAGGCTCTGCTCTGACACAGCTGACGCCTGTAATGCATCACCCCAGGGACAACTGGGACAGGCAGCTGTGCTCTTGCCACCTCAGGAATGTTGAAAATGCCCCGGCCTGGGGAGGAAAATGATCTCTCATGCTCTCAGGTTTCTTGCTGCCCGCAGGTCCCCATACTACGAGGTCTTCAAGCCTCCCAGCAAAGTCCTCCAGGTATCTATACTCTGATTACTCCTGTGGCTTTGCTCCATGCTGGTGATGCACCCTGCCAGCTGCATCATTAACGAAGCAGGATGTGAGTTCTAGTACTGTCACTCAAAGGAGTCGGCTTCTCCTTTTGTTCTTCCGGTCTGCTGGGCACAGTATGGCGGCAGTGGATGGACTAGGAATGTGGGAGGCACAGGCCCTATATGCAGACAGGGTTGTGGGAGGGAGCGGAGGGAGGGGAGGGGGAAGGCAGCCCTCTGGTCTCCTCAGATTTATGCGTGACTAAGGCCTTAGGCTGGGAGGTCCCAGGGAAAGTTATCAGCACCCAGATACTTGTTCAAAAATTGGGGATCCAGCTCTCTGAACACTGTTCCTGAACCTGTCTATCAAGGGAATGGTCACATTCTTTCTGGAAGCACCCTGTACACAGGCCCAGGATGAGGCAGCCCTAGGACCTCACCAGAGGAAGAGCCTGGGTCTCAATATAAGGCCCAACTCTAGGGCAAGGGAAGCTGCCCTTGCCCTGGAGTTGGGCCAGTCTGAGGGCTGGACTTTGCTAAAAATAAGCCATTCATGTCTGCATGCTGTGCCCTGGCTCAGCACAGAATGGACCTGGCATTTTGTATCCTGCACCTCCTGGGGTGCCCTTTGGGTTGAGCCAGAGCTGACTCAGGAGTGGGGATGTCCTCTGCATTCTTTCTGCCAGGCGAGTGCAGTGGGGGGACCTCCATCACGGCTGATCAGGTCAGGTGCTGGGCTGCAACGAGAGAAGGAGGAAACCATGTGTGAGGAGTTGGGGATCCGGATCAGGGAGGGTGGGCTCCTCTGGGGTGACTCTGCTGCCCTTTGCTGTTGGCAGAAGCTGGGATGACT
Source organism: Dasyprocta punctata (assembly GCA_004363535.1). Taxonomy (NCBI): domain Eukaryota; kingdom Metazoa; phylum Chordata; class Mammalia; order Rodentia; family Dasyproctidae; genus Dasyprocta; species Dasyprocta punctata. Next base: position 42,854 of record RJWM01002120.1, on the reverse strand, counting down.
CCCCACCATGGCTCCTCCAATGCCAGGACTCTGTAATGGCAGCTACCAGGGGATGGGGAACAAGCAGGGTTGTTTTTTTTAAAACTCCTGAAATAAATAGAACTTTAAGATGTACCTATTTTTCAAAAACATAAAAAGAAAAGCACAAGAAGACTTTTCAAAAGTTCACCTATGTCTTTCTCCTCCCATAACTTTCCAGAGGAAATAAACGTATTTTTATAAGCAAGTACATGTATTTAGGTGAAAACACTTCCTTTTACAAGAGCAGAGTTAAGTCAACATTTTCTGTCTGATTTTCTTATTTAGCAATATGTCACAGACAAGTTTCCATGGTCATAGTAACAGACTTACATGATCATTTTAATAGCTGCATTTAGAGGAAACATAAATTAACCAAGGGATCAACAAAGTTTTTCTGTAAAGGCATAGATAGTTTTTGGCTTTGCAGGCTTAATAGTTTCTGTGTAAATATTCAACTCTGCTATTGTATTTCTAAGATTGTCAAAAATAAGCCAACGGGTGTAACTGTGTACCAATAAAACTTCAATCACAAAAGCAGACTCTGGATTGGTTTTGGCACACAGGTCACAGTTTGCCACCTTCTGATTTAATCTATCACCAAAAATAGATATTTATGAAGTTTTCAATTTTTTTCCCATTAAAAACAGCACAAGAATTAAGATGTGTCATATACATGCACCAACTCCCATAAGGAATGCAATCATTATGTATTAGAAACATGTATAATACTAATAAAAAAATAAAAACTTTAAAAAAATACAAAAATATACATGTGTATATATATATATACACATAACGTATATGTCTGTATATAAACATATGCATAGTAAATACATAGATGATCTGTGTATGTACAGGATTCATATGTTTCTGTAAATATGTAAGCATATACAAACTTATATATACATTTGTTCTCTGAACTCCTGGGGTAAATTATAGACATATTTTTGTTGGAATTTCAGAGAGAAAATCAACACCAGGTGTAGTTCAGGAGTTTGCTTTCGTGAGAAAGCCTTCCTTGATGCTTGAGTAGAATATAGTTAGCAGGAGCTGGTTATAGAGGGGCAGGAGAAAGTTGTGAGTGAATTTCTCTAGATAAACAAGGGCTCGTGTTGGTTAGAAAAAAGGAGAGGGAGAAGTTTAAAAGCATATGGAGTTGGGAGAAAGGAAGAGTATGTGAAGCAATGCTCCCTGCCAGTCCTATGGGTTGTTGGCATGGGCCTGGGTTTCCTGGGGTCTTGATATCCTCTTCTGTAATGAGAGGGCCACTGTGAGAGATCACCTTTGATCTGGTTCTGTAAGCAGATGAGTAAATCACGAGGGGAAAGTGTGTATGTGCGTATGTGCACATATGTAATTATAGCAAAACCACAGTCCCTTAGATCTACTATCAGCTGGCACAAAACAAGCCTGCATCTAATCTGTTCCATGCTTTACCCACTGTGACATCAGAGCAGTGCTGGGTGGCCCAGGGCTATGACCAAGTCACAGCATGAGTCTGTTGGTGCTGTAACAGAATACCTGAGACTGGGCAATTTACAAAAAACAAAAGCTTATTTCTCACAGTACTGGAGGCTGAGATTCTGAGACCAAGCGCAAGCAGGTTTGATGATCCCCTGAGGACTGCTTGGAGGTGATACCTTGGGCTGCATCATTGAGGGAGCATGCTTGACAAGTATCTGCTCTTCTGTGGCCTGAGAGCAGATGAGTGCAAACTCACTCCCAGGTCCTTTCTATAGCAGCCTCAGTCCATTCCCAAGTGCTCCCAGCACCTGGACACACCCCAAAGCCTTACTTCCCAATGCTGCTGCAACAGGGACTGTTCCCAGCATGTGGACTTGTGGAAGCACGCTCAGACCAAAGCAGTCCCTACCTCTAGAGCCTTGTTAGTTCAGTTTTTTTGGTTCCAGAAGGGAGAAAACAAGCGCTGTGCTCTGATGCCCTTTCCTATCACCCTCTCAAAGGCACCTTTCCTGAGTTCCAGGAGATTTTACGCTTCTGCCTGCTGCTTCCTGTAGCCATGCTCTCTACGGGACCCTTTGCTGGTGACCTCATTGCTTTCACTGTGGTGTCCCTGAACATCAGTTCTCCTTAGCCTCCATCATCCCCCTGGCTCCCTGCACGATCCCTGCATTTCTCTGTCTTCTGCCCAGCCTGCCTCCGCAGTTCTGGACCTGAGGGCTCGTGAGTGCGGTCACTCAACTGCTCTGAATAGAACCCGGGTCACCTTCCTTCTCAAACCTACACCTCCATTCACTGCAGCCCCAGACTGCATAGCAGCAGCAGCCCTTGCCTTGGTCTCAGACAGCACCTCACTTCCTGCCACTCCTCATCTCAGTGAAATCCCAGCCTTATCAGTCCCAGGGGAGACAAAAGCTTCTGTGCTGAGCCTCAGCTGCATGCAGGTCAGTGTGCTGGGAGTTTTATAAACACGGTTCTGACAAGCCTCAGAGGGACTCAGTAGGGTTCATTTAATAGACAAGGAAACTGAAGCACACAGAGGTCTCCTGACCTGCCTCAGACCCCAGAGAGATCTGACTCTAGACCGCCTCACCCCAGAGACTCCAGGTTACCAGACGTCCTGAACCTCTCCTCTAACTGTTACACTGCCTCTCCCCCATCTTCCCTCAGCTTTCCATCAGTGCCCTATTAGCCCTGGAACAAAGTTCTTATTTTTAGGTAAGTGTTAGTTCCAGGCATTGGAGATGCCATGGTGTACTAGAAAGTTTCTATTGTCACGGAACTTACTTTCTAGACTGGTGACAGATAACCACCAAATAGACAACAAAATTGCAGAGAGTGATACATGACACTGAAGAAAAATAAGACAGAGTAAGGAGATGGGGAATGACCCGGGAGTGGCGAGAAATTAGGGCAGGTGATCTGAGAAAGCCTCTCTGAAAACATGATATTGAAACTGAGGCTAAATGAAGCAGACTGAAGGATGGTACATTGCAGCTAAGAGGGAAAAACATATGAAAAGCCCCTGTGGTGGGAGTGAGCTTGGAGTATTTGAGAAATAACTGAAAGCCATGTGTAGCAACAGTTGGGTGACATGCAAGGTAGTAGGTAGATGAGCCAGATTGTGCACTGGGTGGGTCTGGCTGGCTATGGTCAGGACTTCGGCTTTTATTCTAAAGATTGTGGGAAGGTACAAGTGGGCACAAAGGGAGGGTCAGATCTATGTTTTAAAAAGATGGTCTGGCTACCATATGAGGAACAAGCATGCAGGTGGTAGAGAGAGCAGTTAGGAGGAGTTAGTGCTCCAGGGGGAAAAGGAGGCAAGGAGGTGGCAGAAGGCCATGATATTTTTCATAGGCCTTGGAAGTTAAGCCAGTCTTGCTGAATGTGAGAAAAGAGAGGGTAGCTCAGGACAACTGGGAGGCTTTGCTCTGAATTTCCTGAAGTGGAGATGGAGTAAGTGGAGCTGGTTCTCTGAAGGAGGCTGAGGTTGGAGAACTATGGTAAGGGCTCTTGAAAAGAGATGACTTTGCAACCACTGAGGCCACTTTGTTCCCTGAGTCCAGAGGGCTCTTTTGAGTGTTTTTGCTGCAAAGGAAAACAAAGAAATGGGGTATATTATGAGTTGAATTGTATCCCCTTAAAAGATGTCAAAGATCTACCCCCTTAGTCCTTGTGACTATGTCCTTGTTTGGAAGTGAGGTCTTTGCAGATAATTAAGCTAAGATGAAGTCATTGAGCTGAGTCCTGATCCAATATCCAGTGTCCCCATGAAAAGAGGAAAGTCGGACACAGAGAGATATGCCCAGGAGCAAGATGACATGAAGAACCACCAGGAGACGGCAGCCATCTGCAAGTCAAGCAATGCCTGAGGCCAGCAGAAGCTGGACAGACTCAGTTTCTCAACCTTAGAAAGATCTAACTCTGCCCACACCTTGATCATGGACTTCAAACTTCCAGACCGTGAGACCCTAAACATTTGTTGTTAAACCACCCAATTGGTGGTACTTTGTTGTAGTGGCCTAGAGACTAATGAAAGGAGGTACAGGAGAAGATGTGGAATCTGGGGGCCAGTTACAGAGGGAGATGGAGCAAAATGGAAATGATCCAAGGTTGAAGGAAAATGGGATGTGGGAGACAAGATGGTTCTCTGAAAGGTACCAGGTTCTTTGTGTCCTGGAAATTTGTACACAATACACACAGCCACCTCTGGCTGCCACCCATCTGTCCTGGCCTCAATTGCTGGTTCCATTTGCCCTACTGGGTCTGGAATCTCTGTGCCTACCCAGGCCCTTTCCCCATCTCTGCACCCTCTCTTCATTTTATAATTGATATTGGATGCCTGCATCCATGCCTACCCTCCACTGCCTCCCACTCTGGGGGTGACCAGGAACAGAAGGGGTGCTGAACCTAGCAAAGAATCCCAGTACCACATTTATTTACATGAAGGAACATGAAATCCTTCTGGGTTGTGATTGTCTACATGGCAGGGGTTTTAGAATTCTCTTCAGAAAATGGGTGCTAGCACTTTCCAATTTCCCTACAGGCAAACTTTGATGTTGCCTTGGGTTTATTGAGCACATAGGGGCTATAAATCTATAGAAGCTCCACCAGGAACCCATTCCTGGAAGCAGGCCCTGTGCCTGGGCAACCTGGGCAGTTATTTAACTTCCACAACTCTTGGTTTTTCCACAAGTCAAGTGGGGCAAAGAGTTGCTCTTTCCTTTCCTCACAGATGTGGGTGTGAAGCTACACTCCAAAGCAGGAAACCAGGGGCTCTAAAGTCAACCCACAGTCAATGGTTCTTGGAGAAGAGGATACGTGGACATGTGAAAAGAAGGGGAAGTCTTAGTTACTCATATTCTTTATTCAGAATTGTAATTAAAATCATGTTAACTGTGGCAAAATGCGCATATATAAAATGCACCTAAGTAAGCATTTCTGGGTGCACAGTTCAGTAATGCTAAGTACATTCGTGTTGCTCTTGGCCAACCATTGCTAGAACTTTTTCATTTTGCAAAACTGAAACTCCATACCCTTTAAACAACAATTTTCTGTCCCCCTCCCAACTCAGGAAACCACCATTCTACTTTCTGTCTCTACGAATTTGACTATTTTTGGTGTCTCATAGGAGTAGAATCATACACTATTTGCCCTCTCGTGTATGGCTCATTTCATACAACATCATGCCCTCAAGGTCTGTCTATGCTGTAGCAGGAGTCAGAACTCCCTTTCTCAGACTGGAAAATATTCCATTGTGGGTCTACATTGCATTTTGTTCACCCATTCCTCTGTGGATGGGCATTTAGGTTGCTTCCTCCTCTGGCTGTTATTGAATTGTGCCACTGTGAATGCAGGTGTCCAATTAGAGCTCCATATATTTTCCCTTATTTCTCTTCGTGGACTATGTGCTTTTAATTCTTCTTTAGTCTAGGCAAACATTCTCATGAGGCCTTTGTCAAGGGAGCTCAACACAAGATAATTTAAGGTGAGATGTTTTTGGAGTTTTTTTTCTTGGAAGACCATCTGTTTTATCTCCACTTGACTTTTTAAAAATGCTGGCAGTGTTTTCGATTGAATACGAAGCTTTTTTTTTTCCTCTGACGTTTATACGACCAAAGGTGGAAAAATAAGACCTTTGCTTATTAACAAAATGAATCAATCTCTTTCCCCCACAGGAACTTGACAAGCTAGAGACTGGAGTAAACTTTAGAGGTACCTCCGGTGTGGGCTGGGCTAACTTTTCTTTGGGTTCAAGTTAAGGGAGCCCTAGCTGATTCATAGAACTCGAGGTCTTGCCAGACGCCAGGATTCTCTGGGTCAGAAGTACCCTGCTCTGCTCTTGTCCACACTGTGCAGCCTCTTCTGGTCCCTCAGCAGGGCACAGCTGAGACCAGAGAGGTTGGATGTGTTACTGAAGGTTACCCCTGGAGATGGTGGGCATGGGAAAAAGCCAGAGCCCTTTCTGGGGCTGCAGGGGACAAATGCTCCAGACAGTGAACCCTCAGAAGTAGAGGGGCTTAGTTCTTTCCTCTCTTTGTCTTTGTGAGAATCATGTGTGGGGAATTCCCCAAAAGATGGGCAATGGTTAACCCCTTCTTGGGCCAACTGCATGTTCCCCCTTTGGAGACTGTGGGGCCCCGGGAGTTTCCAGTCAGCTTATCGTGAACCCCTGCCCATGACACAGGGTCTGAAGCTCAGTTGGTATTTGAGGCAGCCTGACTTTTCAGTCCTTCCCTGCCTCTGCCATTTTCCCAGGAGCGAAAAATACAGAATAAAGAAGACAGAGAGACTAGTTGGAAATAGGTTGTAGAGCAGGAGAGAAACTTAGAAAAGTGGCCTTGGGCCATGGGCTGCTCTATCCAAATATGCTCGGAATGCTGGAGGACAAGCCAAAAAAGAAGGGAAAGGAAAGGGGTTGATTCTTAGCTAATTCAGTTTGCAGCACATAACAGAAGAGATCACTTTTTGTGGGCCCACATCAGTGGGCCATGAAAAGTCTGGACTCTGAATCTTCTGCTCTTCCCAGTGTCTCATCTTCAGGTGTAACAAGTCAAAGGGCTTTAAGAGAAGCATCATTTCGGGGTGCACAGTGCTTGAAGAAACTCCAGGCTAGGGGACTCCTCAGTTGCTGAGCAAGCTACTTGAGGCTGGGACGTGCGTGCCCGTTGTTTCCTTGTTCAAGAGGAGGAGCGAGGCAGAGGACAAAAGGTCAAAGGGCACAGCAGAGAGAGAGGAAAACAAAACAAAAACAGGAAGTGACTGGTCAGGGAGTTTCCATAGGAAGACTGGGAAACACATCCTGATAGAAGAAGATAAAGGAAGGAAAGACACCTCCATGTCCTCTGGCAGCCCTTATATGGGCCTAAAAAGGGCCACTCAGTGAGGTGTGATAGGGTACCTGGACTCCCAGACCAGAAGCTATGGCCCCAGTCTCAGATGCCCGCAGCCTTGGCACCAAACCCAGTCCCCCCTACCTTGGATTCACACAGTTTTGTCACCTCTGTGTCCCTGCTAGACAGGTCTTTGTGGATGTCCTAACGCTAAAGTGTGAAAAGGGGACCACAACAAGGAAAAGAACAATCCCACCTCTGTGCCTTTATCCACAGAGGAAGTTCCAGTGCCGTGGGCGGGGATAGGCAGAACTGTAGTCACACAAGTGAAGTCGTATTCTACCTGCTGTGGCTCTGAGGACTCACTCACCTATTTTGTCCTCGAATGTGAACAGATAAGTCAGAGAGAGGCTGCAGGCCTCTTCTCTTCTCATTCCTACCCGGGGTTAGTTCCCAGAACTGCAGGTAGAGGGGAGCAATACCCTATGGGCCCCCAGCACAGAGGGGCCTGATCAAGAGCAGAGCTGACCTGCTGAGCTGCCCTGCCGGGGCCAGCTGGGAGGTGCTCAGTGTCACTGATGGGCTTGAGTGGAAGAGGTCCTTTGCTCACGGGGGGAGAGAGAAAATCCCCAGTTCCTTCCTAGTCTCGTTGTGTCTTGAGAACTTATTTTAGTCTCCAGTTATCAAGGAAGTCAGAACTTCGTGTGAAAAAGGAAGAATGTGCCAGCCGTCTGCAGCAGCCTGTGTGCAAATGAGTCAGACAGCCGCCAGAGGCCGGAGGTCAGCCACCGTGCTCAACCATGATTTTGCTCAAAATACACGCCGTTGGGAGGCAGGAAATGGGTTGCAGCAACCCCAATTCATGTGCCCGCGAAAGTTTCCAATTAGGAATTCAAAGAATGTGCTGTTCTTTAATGGAAAAGTGAAACAAATTCCTTTCCTGGGCTTTGCCACCTCCTTGGTGGTCCCTGACTGAGGGTTGATCTGTGGCAGAAATGTGACTTTCAGTTCACCGGGTGGAAGGAAAAGGGCTGCAGAATCTGATATCATGGAGAGGAAGCCGATCAGACCCTCAGGTTCAGGTGCTGGTGGACAATTGCCTGGGCCGAACCTGATCCACAGCCTACTTTAGTCAATAAAGTTTTATTGTAACCTGGCCCTGTCCACTTGTTTACATGTGCTCAATGACTGCTTTCACAGCTCAAGGCATAGCTGAGTGATTGGGACAGAGTCTATGCCCGAACAGGGTCCAGCGTTATTCCCTTGATCTTTATCAAAACACTTGGTAGCTCATGCTCTAATTCATCAGTTCTTTGTTTTTACTGAAATTTCAATGACAACTCTAGATCCACTTTTGACCTCATTCAGAAGAATGCATTCTTCCTGGTTGAAAATGCCCACAGGTAGCTAGGGGAACCATCTGCAGGCCTGGTTGTTCTAGGGCATTCTGGCATCACAAGAGCAGCTTTGAAGAATGTGAAAAGCATCTGCACCAGCCCCTTCCACTGTTGATGGCATTGGCTGTGGATGTAATACACAAAACCAACCCTGGGTTACAGGCAAGGAGACAGCGTTCTTTTCTCAGCTATGCCATCCTTGTGCTGTGTGATCTTGGGCAAGTTATTTTACGCCTCTGGGCTTGGTTCCCTCAAGAGTCAGGCACACATGATTTCTTAAGGAGCTATCTAGTTTTAAGTTTCTGTGATCTGGAATTCGTTTTTGGAGCCGAGGAGCAAGGGGGTTGTGATTTATCTGTTGATCAAGACTTCTGAATTGGCTCAGTCACCCAGAGAGGTCTGTGGTGGTTAATTTAGATAACTTCAAGTTTTAAAACCTGGAATTACCCAGGTATCTGAACAAGAAATTTTGTCGTACCAGTCTCCAGCCCTGGTCCTGGCCAGCCATCCTGATTTGCCTAGCTGCTATGCTGGTTGCTTAAGAGTGTGGACATGTATAACTGTGCCCATCAGAGCTTGGGGGAACACACCAAGTCCCAGAATCTCAGAGGAACATTCAGGGACATCTTCTACTTCAAGGAAAACAATGTAAAGTTTGTATTAAACAAATGTGACCTGTCAGGGAGACAGGCCACTTTCCAATGTGTGTTGTTTTTGTTTGCAAACTGAAAGCATATATGTTTTCTAATCATAAAAATGCTCCATATTAACTGTAGACAATTTTAAGAAATGCAGAAAATATAAAGAAAGTAAAAATCATCCCCAAACCACAATCTACAAAAATTACTCCATTAATCACTTGCTAAAACCCAAGGGGTCTCTCTCATGCACATACACACTCACAAATTTTTAATATAAACACACTATATGTGTTGGCTTATCTTTTCATTTATCAAAATGATCCTAGTGAAGATTTTTCTATGGCTTTGGATGTAGATTTCCAACGTTATTTTTAACAGTTGCATATTTTTTTTGAATTTTCCATGATTCGCTGGCACAATCATACCTTGATTATTTCAACTTTTTACATATTTATTGACTGCACTGTGATAGCCATCTTTGGGCTTGCATTTGTTGTTTGATCGATAATAAATTCCTAGAAATTTAAGGACTCAAAGGTACTCATGAAGAGTTTCAATGTACCAGGTCAAGCTCCCTCCAGAAAATTGTGATACTTTATATTTACCAACAGTATAGGAGAATAACCATTCCCTCCTCTGTCCACATCGTCAGTGTTTAAAGTTTTGGCCTATCTGATAGGTTTGAATTGAAGTTTTGTTGTTACGTTGATGTGCGCTTCCTAGACTGGTTTAGTTTTGAATGGCACTGCCTAGGATTGGAGACAGTGACGATGCCACTGACTGAGGCATCAGTTGCTGAGGGAGCCTCTCCAACTGACGACCCAAGGGACCACCAGAGAGTCTGATAACTCTTTGAGGTCATATCACTTCACCAAGGATTGATTTATGATCACACTAGTGACTCCTTCTGGGAACTTGCTGAATGGCATATGACACGGTTCTGGTCATAAAGGGATCTGGATGAGAGAGAGACATGACCTTTGTTCGGTAACTACAAGGCTGTAGAGAGAATGCCCATGCTGTGTTGATAGCCCGATAATTCTGCTCTTTGCTGGATCCAGCTAATGGAAGCACACTTGGACTCCACTGAGAATACCTATTTCTGTGCTTCCTGGCACTGAAATACAGCTTCACTTCAGCCAGTACAGTACTTGGACAAAGTCAGAAAATGCCCAGTGTTGCCCCCGACCTACCACAAAGGTGAATTGGAACTCCCTGGGGACAATGACGGAGAGACTGAGTGTGTGGAGGGCCAGCTCTTCCCTGTTACCTCTTCTGTGGCCTCTTTCCACAGTGACCAGTTGGGGAGGGGCGGCCACAGCAAGAAGCTGCTCTGTCCAGGTCTGGCGCGCTGTGGTTTCCTGCCTTGCTACACGGCCGTTGCTCGGTGGTGATGATTCATGGCATTTGGAAAGTGTGGCTGTGTTCTGAACAGGGAAGTGAAAAATGACACAGCCAAGGTCAGTGCAGGACAGGACAGGACAGAGTCCACTACAAGACACGTGCTTTCCTCTGGAAAATGCAGAGGCAGGGGCCCCTGGGACATTGGGCCTGGGATGCATGCTGTGGAGAGGGCTGTCCTTTGCTGGCCATCCTTTGCAGCCTCAGCTTTTCCAAGCATCAGTCACCGATTCATCCCTCGGAAGTGCTGCTGGTCTTGGCTGGGCCAAGGCGGGAGGAGGAAGTGGACGGTGATTCAGCGGGTGTTACTTCCTCTCTGACTCAGGACTGGTTCCATTTCTGAAGGTGGTGCCAGGGGGCACTGTGTGGCTTTAGCTGAATTCTTTAATCTTGGAATCCAAATGGAGACTCTGACCCCAAGGCTGCTGGCTGGCCCTTGATCCGTTTGATGAGTGAGGGGTTGATGCTATATCTTTGCTTGCTCGTCGCTGGACTGGACCTTCCATCCCGAGCTTTGCTGGGGTTCTGAGACAGAGATGAGAGAAGACTAAAATCTCTGGATCTGTGAGACCTCAAAGCATTCTTGTCTTGGGGGGGTCTGGACAGAGGAATCTGTGAACCTGATTTCCTGCTGTCCATGTGCCCACATAGCCACACTCCTGGGTGAAGAGTCCGGAGGGCCTGTTTCAGAGATGTTGCTGGCACACTGTCCCTGCTGCCCCTTGAAGCCTCCTCTAAGAGCACTCCAGTTGTCCAGATAGCCGCCTCTGCCCAACAGTGCTTCACACTCCAAGTGTACCTCATACTGCCCTGGAATCCCCTCAGCAAAACTTTATCCCATGCCTGCCACCCCCTCAGTAATGATCTCCTCTTCCAGGTGTATTCTCTTTGGCTCCCCATTCCCCTTCTCCCATTGCCGCCAACAGGTACCTCTACAAGGGAGCTTTGTGTGGCCTAGAACCCTTGTAATTCCCTGGTGCTCCCTTCCTTCCACCTCTGCCTCTTCCAAGCCCAGATCTCACTCTCCAAAGCAGCTTCCTCAACCTGGCAGGGAACTGTGTGAAGTCACCTGTGCTCATGGCACTATGCCCTTGACACCAGAGGGACTGAGAATTCAAAAGTCCTCTTGAGAGACCTTGATGGTCTTTTCAGGAGCCAGGTGAGCACCATTGGCTCCATCATGGTGGCTGGGTGGGAGGGCAGAGCTGAGCTGATGGCTGTCACACTGGGGCTCTGATTTGCACAAAGGCCCTGGGGACAGTGACAGTGGGCACAGAGGCACTTCCTAAAGCCCAGGATAAAGATGGGGTGCTCCCTGCCTCACCTCTGTCTCCCACCTTGCCCTGGCCTAGTACTGAGGGGCAGAGGCTGCTTCTGCTCTCACAGTCCATTGCTTTCTGGCTTGAGAACAATAGGAAGCTGGGGGTTTTCTCAACTCCTCCTTTGGGGTACATGCTTAGGGTAAGGGCTGAGTGATTTTCTGAGCATAGCGCGTTGAAGGATGGACACCATCAGTAAAGAACAAAGGAGCCATTCTCAGAAGCCCGGCAAAAATGAAACCAAATAAAAACCCCATAAAAGTCCCTATGAGGGCAGAGGAAATACCAGCTTGACACTTTTGCCCCAATGCTCCATCACAAAGGAAAGATTCGCAAACAGACCGTTGCAACTTAGTTATGTTTGGACTGGAAGGAGAATACGCAGGAAAATAATAAAAAAGCGTCACCATGCAGAGAAAGCCTGTGGGTGTGGGCACTCCAGTGGTGAGTGGATGTAATTCAGGAACTGACTGATGACCAGGGTGTGTATGGGGCCCGAAAGGGACACTGGATGGTACGGGTTCAAAGTCTGCACACATCTGCTGAAATCAGGCGACCATCAGCCAGGCCAACCCTGCCGGCTCTGATTGATGGACAGAGGACCTTTGACCTTCCCTGACTCACCAAAACACCCGCCTAGAAATGTCTTTGAAGATTAAGTAAACACTCACAGCATAGATAGTAACAATTGAGTGACATCGCTGGATTATCTGTTCCGAGAAGCAGCAGACTGACCTTACTATGGAGCAGATGGGCTCTGTGCCTTTCTGTTCCTCCAAGGCAGCTTCCTCCCTTTGGGCACATTTACAGGCACAGCACAGTCAATGTTTTAAGGGATGGTGTTGAGGATGTAGAAACTTTCGCTCTTGTTTTACAAGGCAACACAATCCCAGGGACAGAGTTGCCTGTCACCCCAGAGCAGCTGGCTGTGGCCTGTGGTGGGCACTTTCTTGCCATGGTGGGCCTGTGATGCTGCTAGTGGGGGCTTTCAGTTCTGCAATGAGGCTCAGGGCAGCTGTAAGTCCAGCAGGGGAGGGTCTCTCCTGATTTATGGGACCGCAGGGAGTGCTAGGGAGGCCTGGATTGCCCCCAGGGAAACCTTACTTCACTGCATGGTGGTTCTGCCCTGGGCACAGAGCGGTGGCATGTCAGCTCCCTGCTTATCTCTGTGGCTCCATTGCATGCTGAGGTGGGAGTGAGCTCTGGGTCTGGACTCCATAGGTGCCAAGTTTGCTGCACCTTCTGGACCCTGAGGATGGTTTTGGCATTTGTTCATTTCAGTTCCTTATAGCTGATCCATGGAGAGTCTCACCTACTCGAGGGCTGTCCTGTCATCATTCTGTCATGAGGAGACAATGCTTCTGATCTTTATCTCTGCCTCCTGGCACAGAGCTGGCCCACAGTAGGGCCTCTCTATATACATGCTGACCACATTTTCTGCTGTACTCTTTGTCAGGGTGAAAGTGTGAACTGTAGGACCTCAGACCTTATTGGGAGATGAGGTCTTCAAAGAGGTGATCAAATTAAAATGCAATCCCTAGACTAAGTCTTAATTCCATCTGGTTCATATGAAGAGGAGCTCAGGACGTAGACAGACAGACAGACACACAGAAGGATGATCATGTGAGGCCATAGGGAAAAGACAATGTCTGCCCACACCTCAATCTTTGACTTGTCACCTCCCATACTGTGAGAAAATAAAGTTCTGTTGTCAGAAATGCTCAGTCTGTGGCACTTTGCATCCCTAGCAAACCAGTAGCACCTCCCATCACATTCATTGAACATGCAGTCACATGCTGGGTATTCTAGAAGATCTAAAGGCAAAAGTTAGAGAAGCACAGGAAAAGAGGAACAGGAATGGGCCTGCCTTTCTTCTTCATTTTGTCATCCAGGCCCCTCCCTGTTCAGCCTTTCCTCACCTCCACCCCCTGCAGAAAGCAGAAACTTGGGAGGAAATGAAACCCAGGGCTCCCAGCAGATGCCGCCCTACCAAAGTGCTGGAATAGGATGAAAACCCTTTAACACAGAATCAGACATGCTGTTTTCTTCTGGCTGCCCCCTTACCCCCGGCTCTTACTTAGCCTATCTGAGTGTATGCACATGGCCAGAAGACACACATGGCAGCGAGTGTGTGCACCTCGGGAAGACAGGGAACAGGTCCCTGCTGTTGCTAGCACTCTGACTGTGTGACTGGTTCCCAGGCCAGTTTTATGGAGCAGGGTGACTGGTCAGGGACACAATAAAATGATTCTCTGGACCATGAATAATGTCCCTTGCTGCCCTTTGTATTTAAAGATGATGGCAATGTCATGTTTCCACACAGCTGCTACGGCAGTGTTGTTCTTTGATTTATGGCCCTGGTTGATGGCTGTGTGCTTTGATCTCTGTCTGCAGGAATAGTGAGCTCATTTCATCATGGAACCATCTTGGGATCTCTGAGAACATTCTGAAACCTGTCCGACCTAGCCAGGGATGGTGGCACATGCCTGTAATCCCAGCAATCTGAGAGGCTGAAGCCGGAGCATAAAAAGTTCCCAGCCTGGGCAATTCAGCGAGTTAGCAAGATCTCCTTGCAAAATAAGAAATAAAAAAGGACTAGGAATATAATTCAGCATTAAGCTCTAGGGTTCAATCCTCAGTATGACGAACAGACAAAAAACCAAACCAAACCTTTAGTAAGAAGCCTTGTCAATTTGAGAATTTTACACAGCATGGAAGACTTTGTATTTTTCATTCTCCTATGGTATCTACCATCTTGGATCAAAGACACTTTCTACCATACAGCTCAATAACTATTCTGTTATTTATAGAATTCTTTTGCAATGCTAGCTTAGCTCATTGATTTTAAAGGGAACTGGGATTCCAGGAGTTCAGCGTTGACCAATTAGTCCCCACGTTGCATAGCTCTGGGTCCCCAAGGACTTTGGCCAAGATGTGCCTCGCAGTGAGGCTGTAACTGGCTTCTGAGTGCACGCCCGGTTTGCACAAAGCAGTCAGTTACCCTCATTGACAGTGGTGTCCCTGAAGTTTAGCGGAATTTCTTCATTTAAGGTTGATGTCACAGAAGTTTCCCTTTCTTGTCTACATACTAGCAAATAGACACATTCCAGGGATGGCTTGAGAGTCGGCACAGCAAAGGCATCACAAAACCAGCAAGCACTTGGACTCTGCAGCCGCACTTCCTCCTACAGCACTCTCCTCTGCTGGCCTCCACCACACCCCTTAATTTCTGCCCTCTTCCTGCTCCTGCTCATTGCCTAGCAGAGTCCCCCTTATTTGATAAGACCCCAGATTGCTCTTCTCCTGAAAGTAGCTGCATTTTAGACCAGTAACTCCTAAACACTCTGAGTTTTCACATTTCTCTTTGTCTTTCTTTCTTTCTTCCTTCCTTTCTTTCTTTCTTTCTTTCTTTCTTTCTTTCTTTCTTTCTTTCTTTCTTTCCTTCCTTCCTTCCTTCCTTCCTTCCTTCCTTCCTTCCTCTTTTCTTTCTTTTGTAGTATGGGAAATTGGACCCGAAGCCTTCACACTGAGCTACACCATCAGCACTGCTCCCCTTTTAAATTTTAAGACAGGGCCTCTCTGAGTTGCTAAGTTGCCCAGGTTGAGCTTGAACTTGCCATCCTCCTGATCAGCCTCCCAGTGTGCTAGGATTATAGGTATAGGCCACTATACCTGGTTATACCTGAGTTCTCAAAATCCTTGGAAACCATCCCATAGTACTCAAGGGAAGCTCAAGGTTTCTACTTGGACTGGATAGATAGTCAGGTCCTTGCTACTTACTCAGATATTAGGCTGTGAGGTCTGTCTGGCTCCAGGGCCCCCTTCCTTGGTGTGGATGTGTACCCACATGCTTGAGGGGTACCTACCCACCATGCAGGTTCAAATGTGACACAGGCATTGTTCTAGCTAAGGGTACAGTGTCACCCACACTAGTTATTATTAATCTTGCTGCAAGTGGAGATGGATGTGGACTCTTGGTACCACGTCTCTGTCACCTTTCAGTCCCAGAGCTAATTTCACTAGGAAACCAAGAGAAAAGCCAGCATGGCTCCACAGCTGTCAAACCCTTACACTCTTCTCCTGTACTTCCATTTCATAACTATTGCATCTAGAGGATTGAACAGAACCCACAGCCGTGCACATGCTTTTTCATGACCTGATGGCTTCCAGTCTGCTCCAGCCAATGGAAACTCAGAGAAGTGACCCTCAGACAAAAGGTTGTGTTTGGCATGACTCATCCTGGGAGACATTCAGCCGACTTGGCCTGCATTGTTAAGTGCCTGGTTCCTGTAAATATTGACGGTTGGAAACCATCCTAAGAGCTACCAAGCAATGCTCTGGAAGGTAGTGTGTATGACCATGACCAGTGATTAGGCAATGCTCATCACTTGCTAAGATCCAGCCTTGATAAATATCCCATTATCTCGCTTCCTCCTTGTGGCTCATTTTCTTGTGTGTGACTCATGGTTGATGTATTAAGGGGTCTGATTCAGCAAGGGCTGCTGCTGTTTCTAGGATCCTGACTTCTTAGCGAGAGTGGCTTTGCCAAGAAAGAAAAGCAATATGAGTTTTCATTCAGAAACTAAAGGAGGAAGAAGGGATCAGAGCACAGGATTTTCTTACTACTCAGAGCCCGTGGGTGAAAATCCATTTATTCCTTAGAATCTTTTATTACAGTTCATCCTTGGGCACCATTGGGCCAACTGGGAGCAATTTCTCACAAGTCAAACTTTTTGGTGTGAGCTCCAACTCAGAGAAGGGACAGGATAATCTCTGTCCCTGAAGAAACTGGTTTCACCTTCCCTTTCTCACTTCTGAAAGTAGATTTGTTATTACCTGAATGTCTGTAGATGCTTTCTGATGGGCTGGCTGTTTAGTTTACTGAGCTTTCTTCCTGTAGGAACTTCTCATGTGAATCACAGACCTCATGAATGGCCGTTATTCTTTTATATTTGCTTCAGGCCACGGGTCCATCCCACCAAATCAGACATGGGTTTTTCAGTAGAAGGAATTTGAACATGGGCTTTTGGTGGATTGAAGTGACACCATTGGAGTGTCCATGTGTTATATCCTGGACCAAGGGCGAGTGCATATACAAATGTGTACACATACACACACGCACATACACGCATGCACACACACACTGCTGCAGCTCTCTGTAGTCTGCTGGCATTTGCTCTGTGCTACCTACCACAGGATCTGAGCTCCACTGCTGCCAACCTGCTTCTCACTGCCATGAGGTATCTGTGTGACTTTGGGCATGTTGCTTAACTTCTCTGAGCCTCAGATTTTTTCTTTGTAAAATGAGGACCATAATACCTCACAGGCCAGTGCCAGTACAACTAATGTATAAAATCTCGGTAAATTTAGTTATTTTCTTTAGCAGAAAGCTACAGTGAACATTGTTGCTGTTAATGATAAAATGGTTATTTTTAATCATGACTGAGGGCTTGCTATGAGCCAGAAGCTTCACTAGTTCATTGTACTAGTCCATCAAGGAGGGACTACTAGCCTCATCTCACAGCGGATGAACCCAGAGCTGAACTCTAGCTAGCCAAGATTAGAGCCTGGCAGTTCTGCCTCAGGAAGTGTGGGCTGGCTGGCAGCTGTGCTGCCGGTCAGGGACACAGGAGGTGATGGTCCTGTGTGTTTAGTGGAGGCTGGCACCTTTCTGCATCAGGCAGTGATGAGGGCATCCGTTCCATCTTCATCCCCATTGCTCAAGTACAGACTGGTCCTTGTGCTGTTGGACCTGGCCTCACCACTTGCCGGGGTCTGAGTGTCCTGTTCCCTTGTCCAGGGAGTTGGAAAACTGCTGAGCAGTTCCCTAGCCTGCTAACGTATTGCTGTTGGGATGTCAGTGGGTGGATGAGAGGAATCCAGGCTGCTGGGGAGTCTGGGGAAAGTCTAGGGGTGTCTGTTGAGAATGCGAAGCAAGGAGGCTGACAGGCAGCTCCCTCTGCCCTGTGACAGGGGTGGGGCAGTTGTCCGTACAGGACCGCCTGCTCAACTCCCTGCAAGTAGCCCCACTCACCCCACCTACTCTCCCAGGAAAACCTCTCACAGAAGACACAAAGTTAAACTTTCTGGCCTGCTAGAAGGAGATGTTCCATGCATATGAGGGACGTCAGGATGTTCCATGGCACATTTGGAAGGAAGAAGAAGGATTCAGTAGAGCCAGGGTGCAACAGGAAGGAAAGACAACTCCCCATAAGTGGTCCAAATAGGTAAATGTGTTGCCAGGGGGGAAGTGGGAAGGAGAGCCTGCTCCTGCTGCAGACAGAGGAATTGCCAGGATGGAAACATCAGGGGTGACATTTTGCTCGTCTCAGAGGTGAAAGAAGCTCCAAGCCGCTGAGCAGACCTGGGTCCCTTTGTGTCCCGGAGCACTGGCATATGCTTTCCAAGGGCCCAAGGGCTCTCAGTGAGGCTGGACAGGGCAGCACAGGTGAGGAGCACACAGGAAGCCCTTGGCTGCTGCTTCTTGCTGCCCAGCTCCTCCCTGTGCCTCGATTTCCAGCATAGGAAAGAGGAAGCAGAAGATGGGGCAGACTCACTGTGCTGGAAGGCCCAGATGTCTGCCTCCCACAACCCCTCAGAGTCTCTGCATAGGGACTCTACAGGGAAACAGTTGTCTCCTCTCATCAGTGGAGGCTGAAAGGACATTGGAAGCAAGACTAAGGCAGGCAGGATAGTAAAAGAACCTGCCTGTGCCAGCTTGGAAGACACATGAGGGCTGCACTTGACTAGATGCATCTGCTTCCAGCATCCTCTATCCTTCAGGTCTGAATTGCCTTTCCTGGTGCTCTTGAGAGTCAACGTATTCCCCAGTGGGTCCCATTTTTAAGCCAATGGGGCCAGTGTGTGTGAGATCCTGGTGTGTGGTACAGGGTGCATTCCCTACATGCTGTCACTCGCAATTGTCATGTCTGTCTCCCAGCTCCTGTTCATACCTGGGCAGTTCACCCTCCTCCAAGCTGATCCAGTGCACACACTCTGCCCTGAAGAAATTTTGGAGTCTTCCTTGCTTTCTTCATTTTCTAGAGCAATTCATTCCACTGGTCATTTGTCCACTCACCCAACACCTACATTAAATATCCTTCTTGTGCTGAGCCTGAGATCTTCCCAAAGCACTGTTCTGTTACCTGCTTGTGACATTTCTGGGTGCCCTCACACAGTAGTATTTTCAGGTTTCATATCTGATTTCTGAGCAGATTCATGTGAGCTTGCTCCATTTTCCTGTGCATATGTTCTTTCCTTGTTCATGTGCCTTCCCTGTGGACCTCATGCCTGCAGAGAGCTCCCTGTTCTGAGGACCTCTGATGTCCTAGCTGTGTGGACCACAGGAGGGGAGAGGAAAGAGGCAGCACATCCCGCTGAGACAGAATCATGAGGTCATTGTGTGTCCCCAGGCCTGCTCCCAGCTCTGCCCTGCCTAGATCTAGTTTGCAACTAGCATTGCCAGGACCCCTGAGGTCAGGATAGATTTCTGCTTTCCAACGCTGCCTGCACAAAGCACAGCAGAGGCATGTTACTCCAGAGTCCACGCAGCCTTGTTGACGCTACGCGACAATTCAAAACCTGGAAGGAAGTTGCCCAGTCCACCAATCCATACCATGTGACTCCCAGTTGGACTCCCAGAGGGTCTAGGCTGTCCCTGTGGAAACTGTGGGGCCAGGAAGAAAAAAGGTTCAATAGGAAACAACCTAGCTCTGAATGCTCACTTAGCCATGGAATCCTTACTCTAGATAGCTCTGGGCTATCGTGGGGCCTCTGTTGCTGTCTTTGATGAGTGGAGAAAAACAGCTCTGGTAGAACAGGCCGTGGAGCCAGGATAAAGCCTGGCCCGGCAGCCCGGGCTGGGTGCCAGGATGAGTGGCTGTGGAGCAGGGCGCATGCTCCCCAGGATACTATTTCAGGCCAGCTGGAGGCCAGTATGTGTTCTGTGCCACAGGAAGAATGTTCCCTCAGACAGAACAGCTAATCAGGCCAGACGAGGGAGTAATGTGAGGCCAGCAGCGGTTACTGCTGGCTTCCAGCAGGCTGCTGCCTCTTCCTGCACTGAGTCACATGTATTTTTGTCTTGTAGAGTCGTCCACCTCCCACAATAGCCTTCATCTCTGCAAACGTGGGATTCTTCTGAGACTGAGCTGCGCTGCAAAACTAGGAGCCATTTCTAGAGCTGCCCTATGTCATCTGTCTCTCTGACATAAAGAGGCAAGCAGGAGGGAGGGGACACAGGAAAGGAAAGAAGAGGGTGGAGGAAAAGAAGGAAAAAGGGAGAAAGAGAAACATTTGCTGACGTCAAAGAAGGCCACATTCTACAGGATAACATTACTTGTACCTCAACCACCTACTCCTTCTAATTTAGTAGAAACCAAACAGCCTGTTTAGAAGCCTTTAGTCGCACTCTCTCTCTCTCTCTCTCTCTCTCTCTCTCTCCCCCTCTCTCTCTTTTTTTTTTTCTAGTCTCCTTTGACCAAAAGGGCCATTAATCGTTGGAGTCTGAAAGCTACCTGATTCCCTGAAACAGAGGGGATTTCCATGAGTCATAACTCAGGCCCTGCTTGTGCTGGGCTCTGCAGCTACAGTAAATTGATCCAGCTGCTTGCAGAACTGATGGAAAAGACCCTGGGGAGAGGTCGACTCTGCAGCTGGGGCTGCTGCTGGGGCTGTCATGTGGTCGAACTTGCTCAGGCTGGCCCCCAGTGTCCTCCTGATCCCCATGTGCCTCCCTTTCCACACCTCCCTCCTCCCCTGGGCACTCTCTGTTCCCTTGAGAAGCACTGCCTTGCAGCCCAGCTGGCTTTGCAGGGTGAAGGCAATTCTTGGTTGTGTCCAACCTCTTCCTTGGGAAATGCAAGACCCTGAGGATGAAGCCTGGCTTCCTGGCTCCCTCCCTAGGGCCTCTCTTTGGGCACATGTTAGATTATGCTTCCCAGAAACCTAACCTGTTTCTGTTGTCTGGACATCCAGGGCCTATTTACAAAATAAAATGGGAGCTGGCAACAGGAACCTGTAACCTGAGGCTACAGAAACACCGATCCACTACCCAGATGCTAGACTTCAATCTGTTAGCTGGCCAAGGCCACACAAGTTAATTTTTATCCTAGTAAAAAATAATAAACACTGCATTAGCAACTAAATGTTTATCAATTTGCAGTTCATTTCCAGCCAGATCATTTCGCTCCCCGCACATTTTTATGGCTAGTTGATGCACTGGAGTGTGTTTCAGGAAACCATATGTGTCTATTTAAACTCTAGCCTCCGTAGCATTTATATGGCATTTTTTTTACCTTAATTGGATAATATTATTTGGCTACTTCAGTTATGTTATTCAAATATCACATTTTAATGATGAAGAAAGTGCCATGAATGAAAGTTAAGTGACTTGCTGGGAATCACCCAGTAGCTCAGGAGAGAATACTAAATGAGGAGCCACAAGCTTTTCTTTTGCTCTTATACAAAGCACCCACCTGTGTGTGCTGAACCACGTGCCTGAGCAGGACTGAGTTTATTGTATTTCTTTTCTTCATTTTACAGTAAGTTATATTAGGGCAGGCGGTGAGAACAACTATGAAGCACAGTAGGAGGTCTTAGCTGGAGATACACTGTGGACAGGAGCAATGAGAACACATGCGGGGTGAGCGGGCTCATGCACACTCAGCTTCCCTCTGCCCAGACTTTCTGCAAATGCTTTGGTGAGTTTTGTGTTTCGCAGGATTAAAGCCACCATTGCTGGCACCACCTATTGCTTATCATTAGACAATTAGTGCCAGGAACACAATTTGGCCCTGACAAAATGAAGCCATGGCTATGATCATGCAAATGCCAAACTTTCCCCAGCTTGCCTATTCCCCTTAATTGAAGTCTGTAGAAACTTTCATATTGCCATATGTCATAGGCAGTCCAAGTGGGGAAAGACAGAGAAAAAGAGTTTATAAGGGCAGTAGGTGAAGTAAATAAGACCTATGTTATGTCTTTATTTCTTTGAGAAAATTATCCACCTTCTTGAAGCCTCAGTTTTCTCTCCTGAAAAAATGAAGGGAGAGGTGTTCACTGCAAGGCTACAGGTGCTTATGGATGTTTATTCTCAGGGCCTGGCATACCGTTTGGTATCTGGCGGACACTGGAGAAATGCTCATGTTAGGAAAAGCAAGTTTGACAGTGGGATGAAGATACCATGTATGCAACCTCAAATATGAGGAAATGCCCTGTTTCTCAATGGGCAGCTTACAAAAGTTTAGTATCTTTTTTTTATTTTTTTGCTAGCTTAAATACATAAACTTTTAAAGGTGCAAGTGATATAGTCAAATTTTTCACTATAAAATTTAATTTGTTGGCCAAATGGTATGCATATTTACAATTAAGGCATAAATGTACTTATTTGGAAATTTATTTATTTATTTATTTTTGCTACTGGGAGTTGAACTCAGTACTTTGTGCTCGCCAGGCAGGCACTATGCCACTGAGCTATATTCCTGGTCCTTACCTGGAAATACTGTTTTTATTGTCCTCTTTATTCAGGTCTTCATCTGTATTCCAGCTCCTTCCCAAATGACTTCACTCAGTCTTTGAGAACACATCTTCTTGCTTCTGTTCAATGTCTTTGAGGTTTCGTACTTTTAAAAACTGTATATTGTGGTCACTGGAAATGTCACCTCAAGCTTCACTATCCATAATACCATTTGTGTTTCCACAAAGTTGGATTCTTTTTCTTTCTTTTTTTTGGTACTAGGGATCAAACTCACAACCTCACACCTGTAGGCCACCCGGCCAAATTTGAATTCTTGTACTGCTTTTGAGAGGAAACTTCATGAGATTGTGGCTCTACAAGGGGACGTTTGTGTATTTTAAAGTCACATGCTGAACTTCAAAAGTGTGAAATGAAATGAAGCCAGGGGTTTTCTTCATGGGACTTTAGCAAAGAGAAAAAATTAAAGGCAAAAAGGGAAGGAAAGTGAAAAATTTGGTAATTACTGATCTTCATGATGAATTGATGGAGATTTATACACTCTTATTTTGAAAATTTGAAAATTTTCATAATGTAAAACAAGCTTGGAAAGACTTAATTATATCATCTGGAGGTTGCGCCTTCAAGAACAGCCATAAAAACTTTTGCACTTGTTTGCATTAAAGGAAGAAAAAAGCTATTCTTCCAGGTAAGCTCTATAAATATGCCAAAGTGGCATTGATTGAATTTCTTTCATGGTATTTTGTTCTAAATAAAGACATTGAGAAAGCACCCTATAGTGAAATCACAACAGACCCTATAGAAATCCAGAAAATCATTTATGCCTACTTTGAAAACTTGTGTTCTAGTAAGATAGAAAATACGGAAGAAATGGACAGATCCCTAGATACATATGAATTACCAAAGTTGAATCAAGAAGATATAAAAATCCTAAATAACCCAATATCAATAAATGAAATAAAAGATGCAATTAAAAACCTATCAACAAAGAAAAGCCCAGGCCCTGATGGATTCACTGCTGAATTCTACAAGAAATTTAATGAAGACCTAACACCACTACTTCTCAAATTCTTTAATGAAATTAGAATGGAAGCAATATTCCCAAATTCATTTCTGGAAGCGAGCACTACTCTGATTCCAAAGCCAGAGAAGGACCCAACTAAGAAAGAGAATTACAGGTCAATCTCCCTAATGAAACTTGACGTAAAAATCCTCAATAAGATACTGGCAAACAGACTGCAGCAAATCGTCAAAAATATTATACACCATGATCAAGTGAGATTCATCCCAGGGATGCAGGGATGGTTCAACCTACATAAATCTATAAATGTAACACATCATGTTAACAGAGCCAAGGATAAAAATCATGTGATTATCTCAATAGGTACAGAAAAAGCTTCTGACAAAGTCCAGCACCCATTCATGATAAAAACTCTACAGAAAATTGGAATAGATGGTCTTTATCTCAATCTGATAGAAGCCATCTACAACAAATCAACAGCCAGCATCATACTAAATGAACAAAAACTGAAACCTTTACTGCAAATTCAGGAACAAGACGAGGGTGTCCACTATCTCCACTCTTATTCAACATAGTCTTGGAAACTTTAGCCAGAGAAGTTAGACAAGAGAAAGAAATAAAAGTAACAAAGATAGGAAAGGAAGAAGTTAAACTATCATTATTTGCAGATGACATGATACTCTTCTTAGAAGATCCCAAAAACTTCACCAAAAGACTTCTAGACTTAATAAGCAGATTTAGTAATGTAGCTGGTTACAGGTCAAAACTCAAAAATCAATAGCCTTCTTGTACACGAATAACAAACTCACTGAGAGAGAAATCAGGGGGAAAATACCTTTTACAATAGCATCCAAAAAAAAAAAAAATGAAATACTTAGGAATCAATCTAACAAAAGATGTAAAAGACCTCTATATTTAAAACTATAGTGCTCTGAAAAAGGAGAGTGAAGAGGATATTAGAAAATGGATCCCAGCACTCGGGAGGCTGAGGTAGGTGGAGCATTGTGAGTTCGAGGCCAGCTTGGGCTACAATGCAAGCACAAGGCCAGCCTGAGCTACATAGTGCGACCTTGCCTCAAAAAAACTAGGGCTGGGACTTTGGCTCAATGGCTTAAGCGCCTGTCTGGCAGGCGTGAGGTTGTGAGTTTGATCCGGAGATAACCTGTGCTCTTTGGTGGAAAGAATCAATATGGTGAAAATGGCCATACTTTCAAAACTGTTACACAGATTCAATGTGACCCCAATCAAAATTCCAACAGTATATCTTACAGAATTAGAGAAAACAATCCTAAAATTCATCTGGAACCAGAAGAGACCTAGAATAGCAGAAGTGGTCCTGGGCAACAAAGACAAGACAGGAGCCATCACAATTCCTGACTTGAAATTATACTATAAAGCTACTGTGATAAAAACAGTGTGGTACTGGCAAAAAAAAAAAAAAAACAGAGCTGAAGATCAATGGAATAGATTAGAAGATGCAGAAACAACTGCAGACACACTAAGCTACCTTATCTCTGACAAAGGTGTCAAACATATTCATTGGAGGAAAGATAGCCTCTTTAATAAATGGAACTGGAAAAACTGGCTTTCCACATGTGAAGATTAAAACTTGACCCATATCTTTCACCATGCATTAAGCTAAAACCTGAATGGATTAAAGATTGCAATATTAAAACAGAAACATTAAATTTGCTGGAAGATAGAGTAGGTAAAACTCTTGAAGACACTGGTGTAGGCAAAGATTTTATGAATAAAAGTTGGATTTCACAGGAACTATTGCAAAGAATCAACAAATGGGATCTCATTCTACAGAAAAGTTTTTCCACAGCAAGAGAAACCACCAACAGAGTGAAGAGACAACCTTCAATGTGGGAGAAAATGTTTGTCAGCTGTCCCTCAGATAAAGGATTACTACTGAGAACATATAAAGAACTAAAAAAATCAGTCCTCCCAGATTTAAAGACCAAATCCAAAAATGGGTATCTGAGATGAATACATACTTTTCAGATAAAGAAGTACAAACAGCAAATAAATACATGAAAAAATGTGTAATGGTACTGGTCATTTGAGAGATGCAAATTAAAACAACACTGAGATTCCACCTCACCCCAGAAAGAATGGCTAGTATTAAGAAGTCAACCAATAACAAGTGCTGGAGGGGCTGTGAGGAAAAAGGAACCCTTCTCCACTGTTGGTGGGAATGCAGGCTGGTGCAATCACTGTGGAAGTGAGTGTGAATATTCCTCAAAAAGCTAGAATTGGAGGTCCCATTTGACCCAGCTATTCCCCTTCGGGGGTATCTTCCCAAAAGAATTAAGAACATCATACCACAACGATATATGTGCACCTATGTTTATAGCTGCACAGTTCATAATAGCCAGATCTTGGAAACAACCTAAATGCCCATCAACTGAGGAATGGATGAAAAAGATATGGTATTTCTATACAATGGAATACTACTCAGCTATAAGGAATGATAAACTAGACACTTTCATACTTAAATGGATGTGCCTTGAGAATATACTTCTCAGTGAAATAAATAAGTCACACATATGTAACCATTATATTGTTGCACTTGTATGACAAACTGAAAGAAAAACTATGCATATGTTTATGTATGTGTATATTTAAAAAGTTAAGATAGTTTAAAAAAAAAGCACAATGGCCTCCTTTGTCATCCACATGGCCTATCCAGAAGTAAATTGAAGGCCTCCCTTCACTGAAAAAAAAAAAAAAAAAAGAATTTTAAAAAGTTTAGGGACAATAAATGTTTTGATATTTGTCTAATTCACGTACATAGTCTCTCTCCACTTATTCAGGTTGTATTTGAATACTTTTGATCAGTTTTCATAGTTTTTAGGATACAAATAATGAATGTATTTTGGTAGATTTATACAGTAATGTTACTTTAAACTTTTTTGTGATGTTGTAACTTGTGCCTTAACAATTTTAATTTTGAATTGTTCATTGCTTGTATATAGGCCAATGCTAGATTTCTGTATACGGCTTTGTGACCTTGTACCATGACATTGCTAAACCTGCTTGTCTGTTCCATTGATTTTTATGCAGATTCTTTGTAAATAAAAAAATTTTTAAAAAAGAGAAAGTGTCCTATAACATGAGGAGCTTCTCGGGGACACAAATACAAGGCGAAATCTTAGATTCACCCGTGCATCCTGTTTTCCCCCATGCTTTGCTGGTCTGAGTTGGCAGGAGGGGAAACGGCCCCAGGGAGGAGTTCCACAGGCGATGGGAGGACCCACTGCAGAGTCTTTCTCAGGCACCTGTCGCCCAGTGAATTGTTGGCAATGGAGCTGGAAGGCCTCGGACAGAAGAGATACAGCGCTCACATCTTGTGGCAACCAGCCTGGGCATGTGGCACCAGTGGTGGGACTGAAGGGGAAAAGCAACATTTTCTTTTTTGGACAATGTATATACCCTGAAGAGAGGCAAAATCTATGATCTACATAGCCTAAGAAAGAGGGAACTGAGCATTTATCCAGCAAACACAATCAAAGTCAGGCAAGAAGGCATAAGCTAAGAGCCCTAGTTAAACACTAAAAGGGTTAAAATCAGTTCCACATTGACTTTATGCCTCCCTGGCTTCTCCAAAAAATGAAAGGAAATACTATTTTAAAAACATTGTGGAAGAGTAGAATGCTTCCCATGCAAACATAACAGATCATATACCAATGAGACTAAGATTAAAAATATCTACTGGAGCCTAGGAATGTAGCTCAGTGGTAAAGGGCTTGCCTAACATGTATGAGGCTCTGGGTTTGAACCCTTATACTGAAAAACAAAACAACCTGGGCCTGTGTGGGAAGTCTGAGATTTTTCTGGCTTTTTTTTTTTTTTTTTTTTTTTTTGTCTTTTTCCCCAAGGGTGTGCTATGCTAGGTCGCAGTAGGCTAGCCATAATCCTGGAGAGACTAACTTCTGAAGCTTGATGGTGTGGCTTGATTCATACTTGACATTTTATAAGAAAGAGAATTGGAGCTGTTTTGAAAGAACTCTCCCTCTGACATAAAATCACGGCCCAGTGGCTTCAGAGTACTTATCTCAACATTTCAGTGCAGGCAGATTTATTGGAATACCAAAAAAGAAAAGAAGATAAACAAAATACCCATGTGCTCAAACCGAGAGCATGATCTTTTTTGGAAGATGCATTTTTTTTTTGATGACCTAAGTGTTGATTCTAACCCCAAAAGACCAAAGTGTGAAGTTAGATAAGTGTCTGCTAGATACGTTATTGCTAGGTCGATACTGTGAAGTGGGCTGAGAGGTCACTGGCTGAGGCTGCAGAATAAAGTTCACTCATTGTTTATCCTTGCTCTGATTGGGCCATTACTGAAAACAAAATATGAATTACCTTCCGGAAGCCCTCTGTTGACTTCAGGTCAACTCTGTAAGGCAGCACCCTCCAGTTAGGGAGCACATGATGAAGTCTACAGGCAAGATTTGAGCAATGCCAAGTGGCCACTGGCCAGGGTTGAAGTTACCCCAGAAGGTGGTTATCAAATGCAGTTATTGGGTCTGGCATATCACTTTTGAGTTGCTGAGCTGAGTAGGAAAGACAGATGTTGGTGAATTCATGTCATCATTTCTCTAATGCACTCTTTCATGTTAATGTTTCTATTTGGTCAAGTCTCACTTGCACTGAGGATTTAGCCTGGCCAGTTCACACCTTTCACCCATGCCTCCATAAAATCCTCTATCTATGCTTTTCTACATTGCTTTTCCAATAATTTGGACAGCAACTCCACAGATATTGTGAAATCCTTTTTAGTTACACTTAAAAATTTTTCAACAGATTTGCCGCACATCTTATGACAAATATATAATAGCTTCCTGTGAATTGTGATGATTTCTTACACTACATTTGCAAACATATGTGTGCATCTGCATGAAAAATAGCCTTGCTCTAGGAAGGAAGCTGCCATAACCACAAAACTGTTTCTGGTGAATTCTCTTCGGTGTGGTCATCTGCCTTTAGGTCCATGAATAACCGGCATTGGAAGGACATCTGGCACGGAAACTTGACTGTGAAGCTTAATGTATAACTAGTGGGGTTTTTTTCCCCTCCTGAGTCAGCAATTGGCAACATGATACTGTAAATAAGGATTCTAGTGAGTAAATGGACGTCTGTCAGCCAGGGAGGGAAAGGCTGGGGCAAGCAGTTTTGAAACTCACGTCCACTCATGTCTGTGTTTGCTGCAAGGGATAAGATAATTTGAGAAACCTGGAAGTCCTGTGGATTCACAGGTTTCAAAAACAGGAAAGTCTCTTGTTTTAAAACCCCGACGAGCAACATGTGGGCTAGAAAAAAGCTGGCCTGCGGTTTGGTGATCATACTTCCTTATTGATATAATGGCCTCCGACGCAAGGCCTCCTGGGAGTGCAGCGTGAACCGCAGGCCTGACAGTTACCCTGACAGGTTCTGAAACAGAGCTGGGGCTTTCTGGACAGATGAGAAGTCTAAAAATTTCCCTTTTCATTTCCTCTCTTGTGTGACTTTGTCATTTAAAAAAAAAAAAAAAAAAAACTAGTAGTAGAAAAGGGAATTTTGCCCATGGTTTTAACGAGTTGATCTTGACTGAGTAGCTTCCCTTCCACTCCCCCAGAATCCCACCCCAAAAACCCCAAGCTAAAAAAAATATCATCTGTTCTTGCATATTTTTTTCAATGGGTCTATGTTTGATTAATTTGCTTTTAGGCTGGATTCATCACAAGCAGATTCTTTTTAAATGGTACGATTGTAAAGAAATACTCCAGGACCTCTCCATGTGGTCTGCGTCTGAGGCCTGAAGGTGTAGGTAGGGCCTGCGACCTTCTGGAATCTTCACCCCCCACAACCACCTGGAAGGCTCTTTTGGGCACACTCTCCCAGGACCCATCCTTGAGTTCTTGAGTAAGTGAAAACAGATGCCATTCTGGTGTGATACAGTTCGCTGACCACAGCACAGAAAGTTCCGCTGGCTGGAGGTGTGGGGGCTGTCTGAACCCAGAAAACATCCTGTGTCTGAACTGAACTTCAGAAAAGCACTGGGCATTCCTGCCTGCCCTAAGTCTGGGTGCCAGGTAGCTCCAGGGCTTATCTGCCTCTGCTTCTCTTCTTTCCCTCCAGGAGAGAAAGAGGGGGAGAAGGTGGACACACTTCCACATCCAAACTCCCCTCGATACCTATGCTTTACCACATATTTTGAGCATATTTTTGCATGTCTTTATGCATGCACGTGTACATTCTTTATGTTACTTGGCCTAGCACCAGAGTTTTGTTTTTCAGTGAATTCAAAGACAGTAATATTTGGAAGCAGTGTATATTTCAGTGGGCTAGTAAATTACTAGGTTAACATAACCACTCTCACCAAAGGACTCCATCTTGCCAACTCCCTCTGCATTGGCCCTGTAGATCTGCAACCTGAAACCAAGGGCCAGGATGGTTGCACAGTACAATTTGCTTCTCTCTCCCTCCGTTTGATAAGCCCAATAAATCTGCCCCAAACACGTCACTGAGGTCACAAGGAAATGCAATCCTGCAAAGTGTTAGCGCCAATAAGATCTGCCAAAGTCTCAAGGTTACAGAGAGAGAGAGAACCACTCTCTGAGTTGCGCATGTCTATGTGTGTATGTGCCCGATGCCATATACTTTGTGTGTGCAGGAGGACTCTGGAGGACAGTACTCTGCAGTGGTTGTCTACCAGTTGTTGGGTGCAGGATCCCTGCAAGTACTACAATGTGCAGATGCTCAAGTCTCTTGTATAAAGTGGTAAAATATTTGTATATTATTTATTCAATCTCTCTGTATGTTTTTTTTATCATCTAAGTTTCTTATAAAACCCAATGGTCTTACAAACACTGGTACTATAGATAGTTATTAGACAAATTCTTTAGGGAATAACAATAAGGAAAAAAGTTGGTATATGTTCACTGTGAACATTATTTTCCCCCCTCTTGAAATTGATTGAATCCATGGATGCAGAACCCACCAATATGGAAAGCCAATGGTATGTGTGTGCTTAAGTGTCATGCATATGCACCAGGTCTGTGCATGGGTACTTAGTGTGTGCATAAGAGACATACCTACATCTGTGACTTTTAAGTGTCCACATATGTATGCATGGGTACATGTTCAGGTCAGGTAGGCATGTGTGCCATGTGTACATGCTATGTGATTGTACATTGTGTATTATGTCCTGTGTACTGTGCAAGTTTTGTCTGTGTATGAGAATAGTCACGTGTTTATTCTCTGTGTAGCACAGCAGATGCCACAGACTCATGGGCGCTGGGGGCTATGATTGCCTGGTGTGAGGCAGGCCTGCTCAGGAACAGGTACATCACTTAGACACAGTGCTTTTCATGGGGTTTGCTGAGCTCAGGCCCTGGGCAATGTACACTGCAGACAGCCCTTGCCTTCATATTTGCATTTCTCCTCCTGCTCCCTTCCAAGTGGGTTCTTTTCAAGTATCTTTTTTTTTTCTTTAGCCTCCGGGAATAGGAGAGCATGTTGAAATTAAGATGGAGCAAGAATTTAATGGCATTCTTGTGTATACAGAAGACAGAAGAGAAGAAAGAAAATGATAAGAAGCTACAGGGAATCCAACTGGAAAGCTAGTATGAGTTTGTATTTATGAAATAAAACTTCTGTCTTCCATACAGGCCTTGAAGTCTGCCCCAGTTTCCTGCCTCTAACCTCACTGTAAGTGCCGACCCACTTCTGGCTATTTTTATTTGTTTCTTTGAAAAACACTCACTGTGTGATTAGAGTTGACTCTTGTCAACTTTGTCCTCATTCCTCCTGGCCATCTGAGTCCCAAAGTGCAGTCATTCCCTCCTCACTCCCAATAATTATGGATGAGCACAGAGCCAAAGGATGTCAGGCTTTATTGATGATGTGACAAATAAGTGACCCATTTCCTCACAGCCAGAGACAGCAGGACAAGCAGCAGCTACCTGTGTGCGGAGCTTTGTGCCTGCACAGCCTTTCGTCCGGTTTTGCCTGCCGAGGCACGCAGGCTCCATGGGAACCAGCACTGTGCCAACTCTAGTGCTGGGAGGGGGTGGGTATGGTTCAGGGCTCTTGCCAATTTTGCACTTTGGGCCCAGGGAGGTGAGTCTACAGGCGTTTATCTGGGATTACAGCCCGAGTCAACAGAGGGACCGGGAAGTGAGCTCAGGGCCCGGCAGCACATGGACAGTTGGGGGTGTTTACTTTTCTCTTTGAGCAAACTTTGATTTACTCTTTAATAAGTCACCACCAAGGATGTGGTTCTGGAGAGGTTTAACTTGGCATTCAAACCCAAGGCACATATTGATAAAGGAGGAGCAGGAGAGGGAGTCTTACGTTGTTTCAGCTTTATTATTAACCCTAACTTTGGAAATGGACTTGCTTTCATAGCATTGGTTCCCAGTGCACAGGAAGGTATTGGTTCCCAACTGATGAGGTCCTTAGATACCCTTAGTGGAAGTGAGTTGTGACCAAGTGGCACATATTAATATTGACATCCTTGTAGGAGCAACCTCGATTTTTAGACAGGCCTGGTTTGGGTCTCAGCCGTGTCATATTGTGATGCCACTTGGGGAATCCCTTCACTTGCTTAGTCTCAATTTCCTCATCTGTGAAATGAGAGTAGTCAAAGAAACAAACAAAAAGTGAACTCATTGGTTGTCATGAGATCTGGTAAGGAGACAAGTGTGAGGGCCGGATGAGTAGGATATATTTGGTTTAGCAAACTGTCAGTGTTACTTATCACATCAGTCATTTTTATTGTGTGGAGACAGTTTGTTTTTTGTTTCCAGCACTTTCTGCAGGACATCAGCTGCATAAAGTATGCAGTGAGGATAATCCTCTTTGCACTTCCTACTCGGGTCCGCATGAGTGGATGGAGCTGCCTTTCAAGGACTGACTGAGAGCGTTCTTGCCTCCCAAGCCATGGGTCCTGGAGGGTCAGGGCCAGGCTTCCTCTCCTGTGTGCTGACAGCATTTCCTCATTAAATGCAACCATCTGCAAAAAAAGGAGGAAAATATTAAGAAGGAAGAGGAGGCATGGAGACCCTTCTATGTCTGGGGTGACCCTGAGTTCCAGTTATGACCTTGAGGATCTATAGGACACACAACAAGATCACTCCAGGGGAGGGAGACCACCTTTCCTGGGCTTCTGGCAGGTCCGAGTGCTGCTGCAGTAGAGACGTGAACCGGGTACAGATCACTCTGTGTGGCAGGGACATCAGAAATGGGGGTCACCCAGGAATGTCACCTCTGAGGGTGCAGGGCAGGCTGGTCTTGGGTACTAAAGTAAGAAACACGTTGTTTCTAGAGAGTGTAAAGACAGTAATCAAACTTACTCAAGCCAGCCTGCTTTTCAAAATTTTAAATGCCATGCACCAGTAATTCCAAAGGCTGCGGGTGATAAAACCCCCTCCTCTGTCCAGGCAGCCAGGCCAGTCCCTGAGCTCCTCATGTACTGGGTGAGTGGGGTATCAAGGAGATAGCAGGGTCCAAAGAAAAGGAATGCAAGAGATTTATTTCCTCTCACAAGCAAAAAAAATGATGAGGAAAATAGGTTCTTAGGAATCCTCAGGGGATCTGAAAAGCCATGCACGAGAAAGAGAGGTGGAGTAGGTCCGGAATGGAACTGGGATGGAACTGGGTCACCATATTCCCTTGTAGGGGTTTGGGAAGCAGACCTGAAGCCAGGCCTGGAGATGAGGGGGTGACAAAGATTGCAGCCTTCCCACTGTGAGAATACCCTCTCTTTCTATCTCCACCCGTTGTGCCCACTGTTTCTGCCACTTCTGGTAGCAGTGTAGAGATTACCGCTTGCCAGCAGTGCCAGTGCATCTCCTTCTCACAAGCACCTGGTAAGATACACAGACTTATGTCCATTTTTAATAGATGAGAAAATCAAGAATTGGAAGTGGGGAGGAGCCATCTCTGGTTGGGAAACAATGGGTCTGGGACTTGATGGCCCCAAAGTTTGCCACCTCTACACTTCACTGTGCTGAAAAGCCTCAGAGGCTCTGGCAGGGCCTGCCAAGGAGGCAGCAGTAACCATTTCTTTAGAGATATTTTAGGGTGCACTGTTTGCGCCTTGTTTGTCCTGGCTCAACAAGACCCTGGAGGGTCACCTTTGAAAGGCCTTGGAGTGCAGTGCGCCACAGGCAGATTCCCCCAGGGCCTTTCCCAGAGGGGCTGGGGTAGCAGTCTATTCTGCAGAGAGGCAGACCTGGTGTTCTGTTTGTATTTAAGGCAGCCCTGAAAGCCCTCCTTCCTTACTGGTTCCTGGAATCCTTCCCTGCCCCCTCAGGGCTCAAGCCTAGAGGGGGGAGGCCTTAGAAAATGGGGAAATATCCTTTGGTGAAGCCTGTCTGCTGGGGCAGAAGCTGGGGTGACAGAAGAGCCGCATTGTAACTCTTCATGGCTGTCCACAGGTTCCTGGGCTGCAGGGCCCTCATGTGGGGAGGCTAACTTGCAACTTCATGCAGGTCCTGATGGCCAGGGACAGGCAATCCGAGGGACAGAGAGGAGTGAACAAGGTAACAGACAGTGGTCCACTGTTGTCCCTGCCTCCCTTGGAGTTTGGGTTCTTCCGGATTTGAGAGCTGTTTGCCTTAGAGAAAGAAGAGCTGGCAGGTCTGGGTCATTTACATGTCACCCTGTACAGTATCTGCCTTTGTTCCAAAGAGCAGTGCACATGAAAGGCTTCAGGGAAGAGGGACAGCCAGGCAGTGACCTGCACAGGAAATTGGAAATTGGAAACCCAGGGTCGCCCCCACTCTTCTGACGCATGCTTAAACAAACCCCACACATGCTCTGACCTTTGCTCCCTGCAGCTGTAGCAGGCCAGGCCCTACCTGCCTGTAGCCCCCCTTGCCCGCCTTGCCCAGAGCCCATGAAAGGCCAGTGCTGGGCCAGCTTCTGGGAGGACAGAATCCTTCAGATCTAAACTAAAGCTAGGCATGCAACAGCCCATGACTTTATTTTGTACAAAGTGAATTCTTAAATTTTTTTTCCTCTTTAGGTTTTTCTTCCATTATATTCATCAACGCAGAAGAGATGGGAACATTTGGCAAAATTATTTTAAGTAGCACTCCAACCTGTGATCATCATTTCAAATCAAGGAATTTGCTGAGCAGCTGTGGGGAAGAACAAAGGGCCTGGGAATGATTTAGGGCCTGGGGGAAGGGAGGCTGCTGGGTGTAAGGCTTGAGCTGTAGCAGCAGCAGCAGCTGGGGAGGTGGGTCATGTGCACCCCGCAGGGCGTCAGCCTTCTTGGCCCCGCTGTAGGTTCTACACATTCCTTATTAGAGTTTTCACTGCTGAAAACACTACACATGGCACATTTTACACAGATCAGGTAGAGGACTGAGATTCAGCTTAATACCCTTACCTGAGAGATTCAGTTCAGGAATCAGATAAGCCTGACCTCAAATCCTGGCTCTTCTAGTCACCGGCTTCTACAAAATCATCTGTAAAATAGGGATAATCATAGTGTATCAGTCAGCTTTCCACCACTATAACAAAGACCTGAATTAGTCGATTCATGAAAAGAAAAGGTTTATTTTGACTGACAGCTCTGGAGGTGCCAGGGCATGATAGGTTGGCCCCCTGGTTTGGGGACTATGGTGAGGAAGCACATCATGGTGGAAGTGCCTGGCAGAGTGGACACTTGCCTCATGGCTAAAAGAGGGCAAGAGGATGGGGCTGGGGTTCTCTTATACCCTTTTAGGGTATGCTGTGCAGTGACCTAAAATGCCCCACTGGACCCCACCTCTTAAAGTTCCTACAATCTCCCTATATAGCACCATGCTGCAGACCAAGCTTTATCCCATGGGCCTTCGAGGGAGATTGCAGATCCAAACCATTGCACATGGCAACCATATCATAGGTACTATTATGGGATAGATAAGGGAACATATGTGAAGTGCATATCTGACCCACTCACTGGCACATGGTAAATCTTCAGAATGGTGTTATTATCACCAATATGCAGATAAATCCAATTTACATGCTCAGATTTTGTAACTGATTCATTCAACAAGCACCTATCAAGTACCTGTTATTTCCCAGGTGCACGAGTGTCAATAGTGAAGCAAGTGTTTCAAACATGGGAATTAATATGCTATTAGAGAGCTCAGAAATACTTCTATTGAGTTAAAAAGTCATAATGTCTTCCAAGGATATTTAAGTAGTTTACAAAAGTATCTTTCTTAACAGATGGTCTGCTAGAAACAACTTGAAAAAATGTACAGAGTTAAAAAAAAAAAGAAGGAAGTAATTTTATTCCTGTTTAGGAACTTACTGCTTTTCAATACAACTGTTAGCTAAATTAACTTAGTTTCTTAAAATGAGTCTTGCTTTATACCTGGGAATTTCAGTCAGTGAATTTGTAGTTTATCTGGCCTATTTGCAAACAGTCTGGCTTGTCTGAGTGCCTTTCGGTGACACATGTGTTCTCAGACAGGGTTGCAGTTGCCAGGGATTATCCAGTTCTGCTAAATGACCATCGCAAGAATTAGAAGGCAGCCAGCCCAGCCTCTCATCTCTTTCATAGCATTTCTGATAGGAAACAGTTGAGCCTCTGCTCAGACTCTGCTAGGAAAGGACTGCTCACTACTTCCAAAGGTAGGTGCTGGTCAGATTGAACATCCCTACACGTTTAAGATGAATTATTAATAAGAAATAAATTTGAATGAATTTGGGTAGCTCATCTAAAGAGTGAAAAAGCCTTTTTGTTCTTTTATCTTGGTCTCCATGGCTGTTGTTTGGTCTTGTTTTGACCGGTGATCCAGCTTGCCTTTTACCCCGGCCTGCCACCTGCCCTCTGTCCCTAGGAACACCAGTAGCCCTGGTCACTGTTGGAAGACCAAGCCTACCACGCCTTAGAAGTCTGGGGCCAACATTCAGTGCAGTTGCTCCTTGGCTGTTCTCTAGGGTGGCTTACCCCACCTCTTTTTTCTTGGAAAACAACAGTGAACTTTGTTCAGCCAAAGCCCTATTTCCCAAACTCTGATATTTGTTCCCTAGCCCTCCTCCCTCCAGCTGCTCCCAACTGCTAACCGCGTCTTGCGCACACTGCTGACTGCTTCCGCTCTTCCTGCACTTCTTGGAAGGCAGCCACAGGGGCCAGGGCAGAGGGAGGGCCAGCCCTGCTGCTGGTGGCTGGGGCCCACAGAGTCTGACTCCACCCCGCCCCGCCGCCCTAGGGGAGCATTGGGAAAGAGGTGTGTGCTGCCTGTGAGGTCAGAGGGTCAAATGCAGGAGTAGCTGTGCAACTCTGCAAAACCCCAGGGTGCCTGTCTGCAGAATTTAGTTAGAATTAAAAAAAAAAAAAAGATGGCCAACTAAAGCAAAAAGCCGCAAGTGATAAAAAGGAAAAGTTTATTTTTGGAACCCTTGGTTCTAAAACTCCTTCTGACTGTCTGTCCTCTTTGCCTCTCCCACTGTCCCAACTTCCTGGGCCCTGGGCCCTTAAGCCTTCCCTTGGATTCCTATCCCTCTTTTTCTTCTGTCACTCAGACTGTCACACCCTAAATCTGACCCTGGCAGACAGCATGGCTTCCTAGAGTGGCTGGAGAAAGCTGTACTGGGATGACTCCATCCACAGCAATCCATAGCTCACTCAGCCGACTCCACCCCACTGACATAAAATGAGTTTTGATTGGCTTGAGGAACCATTCAAATAATTTTATTTAGTTGCCAACATTTAAGAAACAGGAGCACACCAGAAAACTCTGGATTCCTAGTTTGATTTGAGAAGCTGGAGAGTGGCACAACAGGATCTTTGCTCACTCTAGAGTAAGAGGCTAGAACCAAGGGGCCCTCCCCACCTCACATGCCACAGTGACTGTCCTGCCACCACTTCTGCGAGGACAGAGCCTGTCTGACGGACTGCCACACTGAGAATTAGATGCCGCCCGTCAGTGGACGTATATCTCCCCCCACCCCCAGACCACTTCCTACCCAATTCTTCTGGGTACTTTAGTTTGTACCCCGGATCAATAGAGTTTCCCCAGCAATCATTTCACTGTCTTTAATGGACTCCTAGCCCACCATGTTCCTCTCGGGTGGTTGCAAATCTTGTCCAGACCCTTCAAGCCCTTAATCTCCCTAGGAGGCCAGGCCTCATACATCATTGAAAAGGCTAAGGCCACAGCACATATGTTCCTAACACTTCGGCTTCCTGTCTTTCCTCCTCTGAGCTATCTTCCTCCCTCCCTCCCTCACTCCTTCCCTTCTTTCTGCTGCTTTCTTTCATCATGAGCTGTAAAATAAGACAGACCTACAGTAAAGTACTCAAGTGAGAGTACAGCTCAGTTACTTATCCCAAGCTAACACTTCCCATGTCTTTATTTACCAGGTCCAGAAAAACAGCTGCCCTTACTCTTGTCTCTCTTTGTCCCCTTGTCTGCCCCACCTCTCCCACCAGAGGTCACTCTCCTGTCTTATGGTAAAATGTCCTTGCTCTTCTTTATCATTTTGTCATCAATGGATTTTTATTATGGCTTCATTAAATATTGCCAAAACACAGAAGCAACTGAGATGCCTCTCAGTGGGTGAGTGGGTAAGTAGACTATGGTCCATCCAGATAATAGAATATCGTGTAATGTTAAAAAAAAATTACCTATCAAACCATGAAAAGACAGAGGAACTTTAATGTAATGAAAGTCTGATCAAAAAATACAGTGAATGTTAAACTTTTAAAAATCTATTACAGTAAAAGAGACATTGCCATCAATTTCCCTCAAAATACTGTCCCTCGATAAGAACACATGTAACCCATCATTTTTGGCTCTTTTGGAAACAGTTCTGGAAGCCCTCTTTTGTGACTGTCTTAACTTACCCTATTGTGGCTGCCCTAAAGTCCCAAATCAATTCAAAATGTTTACCTTTCATGGTCCTTTTGACTGTGGGTAACAGCCAGAAATTACATGGTGCCAGATGTGGTGAATAAAGTGGAGGAGGACACAGCGGTGTTTTTACAAGCCTGCTTTTCTGTTGCATAGCCCTTGATAGCAACATTCACCATATATCGATCGCAATTGTACTTTGCAAAGACACTCATGTAAGAAGACTTCCAGACCTGCTTCAAAAAGCGTCAAGAACAATAGGATGATGTGTTCAAAGCAAGAGAGAGTATTTTAGGTGGGGATAAATGGCAGTGTGTCTTTTACTGTATATTTTGACCACACTTTGAACTGTATTTGCAAGTGACACAGCCAAACTAAAAAGGGAACAGACTGTGTAATTTCAGCTATACAACATTCTGGAAAAGACAAAACAGTGGAGATAATGAAGAATCAGTGGTGGCTGGCAGCTGTTTGAGGGGAGGGGTGAAGTGGTGGCAGGCACACAGGGGTTTCTTAGGGCAGCGAAACCAGTCTCACAGTACTGTGACAGTGGGCACACATCCTTCTACAACTGTCAAAAACATAGATGCAACATGGCAATACAGGGTCACCATGGGTTCATCAGTTAGGACAAATGTACACTGCTAAGGGGGTTGCTAATGAGGGAGGGTATTCGTGTGGGCGGACAGGGAGTGCATGGGAAATCCCTACCTTTCTCTCAATTTTGCTGCAAACCTAAAACTGCTCTAAAAGAAGAAAGTTTTAAGAAATAAGTACATGTCCTTAAATGCTGAAGTGTGCTTTTGTCTATTTTTACACGATCATAGAAATGTAACCACACTGCGTTTTTTGGTGTGGTCACTTTCAGTCAACCTTATACTTGTGAAACTCACTCTTGCTGTTGCCTGAGGCTGTAGTTTGGAACATATATCCCTGGATAATATTGCATTTTAAAATATGGCATGATTTTCTGTTCTCTTGTTGGACAAGCGGTTCTTTTGCAGCTTAGGACCATTGTTAATGATGCTGCTCTGATCATTCTTGTGCTTGGGTATAACTGAACGCATATATACATTGGTCAAGATTTTGCAGCAAAGCCTGAAGTTTCTTTGTGGAAATATTTTAATTATCAATTCACTCTTTTTGTTTGTTATACACACTAGATTTGTATGGCACAAAACAATTTTTTTAAAAAAGAAAAAACAAATAACAAAGACAGTGAATTCCTCAAAAAATTATCAATATAATAGCTATTGGGTTAGTTAGAATTTATATTTTTACGTCATTTTGATATATTATTTTTAGAGATTTATCCACTTAACTAAAATTTCAAGTGTATCAAGATAAAACTGTTCGCCGGGTGTGGTGGCGCATGCCTTTAATCCCAGCACTGGGGAGGCTGAGGTAGGCGGAGCGTTGTG
The DNA here is from genome assembly GCA_004363535.1 of Dasyprocta punctata. Classification (NCBI taxonomy): domain Eukaryota; kingdom Metazoa; phylum Chordata; class Mammalia; order Rodentia; family Dasyproctidae; genus Dasyprocta; species Dasyprocta punctata. Next base: position 3,516 of record RJWM01002120.1, on the reverse strand, counting down.
GGTTCAAGGCCGGCTTGGGCTACAACGTGAGCGCAAGGCCGGCCTGAGCTACATAGTGCGACCCTGCCTCAAAAAACCAGGACTGGGAGTTTGGCTCAGTGCCTTAAGCGCCTGCCCTGGCAGGTGTGAGGTTGTGAGTTTAATCCCCGGTGCCGCAAAAAAAAAGATAAAACTGTTCATAATATCTTTTTATGATCTTTAATAAAGGTGGGAACTATTGGAACATCTCTTGATCATGCCAGACATTGACTATTTCAATCTTTTTCTTTCTTTTTTTCCCCCTGAATCTATCTTGCTAAGATTTTTAAAAATCAATTTTATTACTCTCTCTGAAGAATTCAACATTGGTTTTGCTCAGATTTTCTATCTTGTATTTGTTTTCTACTTCATTAAAAATTCTATATTTATCAGCCAGGTGGTAGTACATGCCTGTAATCCCAGCACTCTGGAAGGCTGAGGCAAGAAGATTACAAGTTCAAGCCCAGCTTAGGCAATTTACCAAGACCCTGTCTTAAAAAGGTAACATAAAATAAAATAAAATAAAATGAGATAAAGAAAAATGTTGGGAATGTAGCTCACTGTGAAAGCCCTAGGTTCAGTACCTAGTACTACCACCGCCAAAAAAGAAAATAAGGAGGAGAGTGAGGAATATGAGGAGAAGGAGGAAGATAAGGAAGAGAAAGAGAAGGAGGATAAAAAGGAAGAGGAGGAGAAGGAGGAAGCTCAGAAGAGAATAAGGAAGAGAAGGGAAGAGGAGTCAAAGACAGAAGAAGAATGAGATTTATTTATTTTTCAGTACTGGGGATTGAAACCAGGCCCTTCACACTGAATTACACACCCAACCATTTTTATTTTATTTTTTAAAAATTTGAGAGAGGGTTTCACTAAGTTACCCAATCTGGTCTTGAACTTAACATCCTCCTGCCTCAGCCTCCCAACTGGCTAAGACTACAGGTGGGTGTCACTGTACTCAGCTCTTCCTTTGGGGATGGGGTTCAATTTTTCTGTACTTTTTCTAACTTCTTGAGATGCTTGCTTAGTTCATTGACTTTAAAACTTTCTTATAATCTAATATATGCAACTAAAACCATTTGTATTTATCTAAGCATTGCTTTAGCCTTATATTACACAAATATTACGTATTTACTTCATTTAAACTTTCATTTTGATTTTTTCTATGGGTTATTTAGAAATATTTTTAAATTTTCAAATATATAGGGATTTCTATTCATATTTAAGTCTTCTATTTCTAACTTACATGTATTTTGCACAAATTTATTCATTTAATATTTATAACATATGCTTTATATCTCTGCATATGGTCATGCTTTGAAACTATTCTTTGTGTGCTTGCAAAGAGTGTACAGTTAGTAATGAGCTCAGTCTTCTCCAAGGTCCATTATATAATGGTTCCTAGTTATATTATTTCAATCTACTCTATCTTTACTGACTTGTCTGCCTACTGTATTAGATATTGAAACAAGTTAGTCAAATTTTCCCATTATGACTGTGGATTTACATAATTGTAGATGTGTCGATTTTCGTTTTACATATTTTAAAGGTACATATAATCTTATAACATTACACCTTTGTGGGAAGTTGGAACTTTTTAAAATAAGAAATGCTTTTTATTTTTAGCAATGGTTTTTGCTTTAAGTTCTATTTTGATGGATAATTCATATAGGCTTTCCAATTTTCTTTGGGTTAGTATGCTATATATTTTTTCATAGCTCTACTCTTAACCCCGTTTGTATTTTATATATTTCAAGGTTCTCTTGTAAACACTATACAATTAAATAATTCATCTAGCAATTCATCTGACAATTCATCTAGTCTTTGTTTTCTATTTGAAGCATTTCGTCCGTTTGTACTTAATGTAATTCTGTTATATTTGGCTTTAAATCTCCTATGTTGCTTAGTGCGTATAAAGCACTGTATTATCCTTCTCTCTTCTTCTCTTTTCTACCCTTTTATTTCTCCACACTCATTATATTATCTACTGACCCAACATCCAGTTTGCAATTACCTTTATTTTATCTCCTCTGAAACCTCTCCATGATCTATTGAATTTGGTTATTAGATCTTTCAGTTCTAGAGTATCAGTTTGGCTCTTTTACATGGTTTCCAAATATCTTCTGAATTTCTCAGTCTTGTTTCTTATTGCCTTTCACATACTAAATGCAGTCGTTTTAAAGCCCATCTCTGATAACACCAATACCTGGAAATTATGAGTATCTGCAGCTCTATAGTCTGTTGTTTTGCTAGATTTATTCCTGTTATATTTGATTCTTATTTCGTTATTTTCACTTTTTTAGCGGACATATTTGCAAAATTAACTATAGAAGTAATTTGAGGCCTGGAATGATGTTATCACCTTCCAGAGAGGATTTACTTTGCTTTTGTTAAAAGCCTAGTGGCACTGGTACCCTGAGATTAACTTAATGCAATTTCATGGGGTAAAATCATTTGAAGGTGGTCTGCAGTGTCTGCAAAGGCTGGGTATTGCTGGTTAATGATATTTACTCCAGAGAAGCAGCACATCAGAGATGCAACATAAAGATAAGCCGTCCCCAGGACACTCATCCTGGTGAGCCCCTGGATGGCACTGCCTGGTCTTCTAGCCATATGCTTCTATGTAAGGTACTGCTCAGCCTCCTTTCTGTCTGATCTGGATCTGGCCACCAGCCCTGAGGCAGCATAGCCTCAGACTCCACGTTGATGCCCTAGATCTGCATTTCCTCAGTTCTTGGCTTGCTAACTCTTCAGCCTGTGTTAACTATCTGACACAACCAGAGCAATGATTTGTATGTTTATCCTCATTAGGAAAACCTGTATAAATTACCTAGTCTACTATGCTCTCCACCTCTCATCACTCATCATTGTCAATCTTTTTCATTTGTTTTTCTTTGCGTCACCGGGAAAGAAGTGTCTTTCTTCTTCCTTAAGCCCTTACTGGTGTAACCTGATCTCCTTTAGCTCCACGTTGTCTAGAAATGTAGTGCATCTTCAATTTCTCCTTTGATGCTGTAGCCTTCCCTACCAATGTAGTTCACTGTCCTTTATAAAAATATAGACAACAAAAATGTCTTCCTAAACTATTTTTTCCAGTCACTAGCCTAGGTGGTACTACCAGTATTTTTGATGGCCATTATTTGTAAAACAGTTTATCATTGTCTGTCCCCAGCCAACCCCAGACTGATATTGACAAGTCTGCTCAACCAGTATTCCCATCTTGATGGAGCTTCATAGCCAGAACAAGTTTACACATCAGTGGAGCAAAGTAAAGGGGAAAAATAAGAAAAATGGAGGTATAACTGGAAATTTATAGTGTTTAAATGATGCATCCCAACCTGGAACTTTGCTATAAAAATTCTCTCTCCATTGTTCTATTACATTTTCCTCTCCTCTGTTGTCAGAGAATTTAAAGGGGACAATCTGCCAGGTGTGATGGCTCATGCCTTAATCCCAGAACTCAGCAGGGAGAGGCAGGAGGAGTTTGAGCCCAGCCTGGGCTAC